>JAMZAV010002375.1:0-168494 GCA_024449915.1 Sweltsa coloradensis | reverse complement strand
TTTTTTTAAAATTTTTTTTTAAACCTCAATTTATTCTATTGATGAATTTATATTTTTCTTGTTAAATTTGAGCGCAATCGAATAATATTTCGTATGGAAATCGCAATTAAACGATTTTTTTTATTTTTTTTATCACGATTAATGAAACAAATTTAAAATTTAAGTTAATTTTTTATTTAATTTAATTTAATTAAAAAAAATCTTCAACTTAGTAATAATTTTATCACAGAACAGCAGAAAATATAACACATGGCAGCTCAATGCACCAATTACGCTCATCCAACAACGCGCCTGAAAAAGCGTTTGCGAAGCTTCCTAGAAATAATAATGTATTATTATATTTCTCGATTTGGTTAGTCGGAAAACACTCTTGTAGGTGTAATTGATGAGCGTAGCGAGCGAAGCGAAGATTCCATTTTACTACACTGGGAAAAAAAATCCGGAATGTTTTTCTTTTTTTCTTTTTTTTCTGTATGTATTTTTGTGTGTTTGTTAACACGATTCCGGCTAAACCGCTACTCCAATTGCGATGAAATTTTCTGGAGGCCTTCGAAATCTCTGAACTTAAAAACTGCCACGTTTTTGAGCGCAATCGAAAAATTATTTCTCATGAAAATCGCAATTTTACGATTTTTTTTTCGTTTTTTTTTTTAATTCTTCGCTCTTAAACACCTACATGCATAATCCGATCGTAATTAAATTTGTATGGGACCTTTCTTATTTGAAACTCTAAACATGTGTCAAATTTAAGCACAATCCAAGATTATTTACATATTTATAAAAAACTTACAGGCGGTGACTTTTATGACTAGTCCAAATGTCTGAGGTCCCGTGATTTTCTATACATTATTTTGTGTATCGGAGTAATTTTCAATATTGTTTTATATGTAAAATGTTGCGTGAACCCTGATTATACAGTGTAAACGTTATCTAAAGTTTATATCGCGTAGTTGGTGAGTAAATTAAATTTTAATATCTTGTATTTTACAAAAAAATAGAACTGACAAACATTAAACAGGAGAAGATTCAACGACAGCTTGTTTTTGTTTGATGTCAAAGAACTTACAGTAAAGATAGACATTGGTTTGTTTACATCCTAGAGCAAGATGAAGATTGCTGGTCATTCAGTGTTATTTAAGGCTCTCTTTATGTTTGTTTTGCTGAGAGGATTTTGTAATTGGTCTGATCAGCAACTTTACAATGAGGATTCTTTGTTCATGGGTCGTGAAAAATTTGTTTTGACCTCTAAGATAAGGTCTATTGTATCTGAAAAATGTGTAATCTCATGTTTCACATGGTGTGCGGCAAATCTTAGTCATGGTATGCGACAGAGGATTAACTATGCGAGTTGCTCAAATTCATTCACTGGTATGGGCAAAGTTAAGAGACGTACTTTAGCCTCATCCTATAATCTTAGGATTAATGGATTAATTCCTGCAATTGCACTGTTACTAGCATTATGTGGTGATATTCACGTGAACCCAGGCCCTACAGTCAACCAGCAAAAAGCTGAATTGTCTGTTTATTACATGAATGCCAGAAGTATTTCAGGTACTGATAAACTTAGTGAGTTTAACATGTTTTTTGCGGACAACAATGAATGTGATATAATTTGCATAACAGAATCATGGCTTCACGAACATATTTATGAGAATGAAGTACTAGATAACAGTCAATATGAGGTGCATAGAAAAGACCGCATTCCAAGTGCAGGTAAAAGAAAGGAGGGGGAGTTCTTATTGCTGTCAACACAAAAGTGACTTCTAATCGACGGGAGGAGTTTGAAACTGCTGACTTAGAAATGATGTGGGTTGAAATAAAAATGAACCTGAAATCCAGTCTATATGTAGGGTGTGTTTATATCCCTAAGGCAACACCATTGCTCATTGAAAAGGTTAGAGACAACGTTTTGAAATTGGAAGAAACACTTCGACATACGGACAATATAATGTTGTGTGGTGACTTCAATCTACCAGATATAACTTGGAAGTCTAAACATCAAGATGACTCAACTGACCTGGACCCGATTACCAACAAAAACTCTGTAGTGAACCAGATGTTTTATTGAATTTATAAGTGAAGCCAATCTATCACAAAAAGTCTTGTTTCCTACCAGTAATAACCACTTCCTTGATCTTTTATTTGTAAATAATCCAGACGCCGAGGTTACCCGTCATAAACGTTGAACCAGCAGTTATTTCTGACCATTTTCCATTTTTGTGTCATCTTGTTCTTCCACATATGAAGTTGAACGACAAACCATCAGGACGCGAGACATATAACTGGAGGAAGGCTGACTTAAATAAACTTCGTGATAATCTAAATGAGTGTGACTGGGATAGAATGGATCTATTGACAGATGTGAACGACAAGTGTGACTTATTCTACAATCTTTTAAACGCAACAATATCCAGAACAGTGCCAGTGACAAAGTCAAAAAGAATAAATATCCAGTTTGGTACGATAAACATGTTCTTGCGGCATTAAACGTAAGAACAGAGCTCATCAAATGTTCAAAAGAACCGGTTTGGATTGTCATAAAGTTGATCACCAAAATCAAAGAACTAACTTCAAACAACTAAAAAACATGAAATATCGTCAATACCTTCACAACATTGAAGCGAAAATTCCAGAAAACCCCAAATTGGTGTGGAGCTTTGTCAAGAGAAAAACTAGATCAAGGAGGATACCTACTGAAGTGAAATATAATGGTATTACTGCGAAAAGTGTAGAATCGTGCTGCCACCTTTTTTCGGAGTTTTTTAAAACAACTTTCACTCCGAAATCACAAGGAAATGTGGTTCTACCTAATCTCTTTGACCAGATTGATAGTGAACTGTCCAGTTTCAATGTTTCTTGTGAAGAAGTGAAAGATAGCCTTGGCAAACTTGTTAATGGAAAATCGCCTGGGCCAGACCAAATACCGGTTAATGTGATCAAACACTGTAGAAATGCATTATCTATTCCACTTTCAAAAATATTTAACTGTGCTTTAAATGAAGGAACGTTTCCCTCACGATGGAAACATGCTAACGTTACACCCGTTTTAAAGAAAGGAAGAAAAAACTCAGTGACTAATTACCGGCCTATTTCGTTATTAGCCATATTTTCAAAAGTTTTTGAAGGTCTCATTTCTAAAGATTAAATAATCATGTGGCAGACTACATATCACCAAGTCAGCATGGATTTATGAAAAGAAAATCAACTGTTACTTATCTTACTGAATTCACCCACGATATTGCAACGTCCCTAAACTCAGGTGTTGAAGTTGATGCTGTCTACACGGACTTCAGTAAAGCTTTTGACAGTGTTGATCACGATCTTCTCCTATTTAAATTAAAATCCTATGGAATTACCGGTAAAATTCATCAATTAATTGAAAGCTACCTTACTGGACGAACTCAGTCAGTTGTCATTGATACAATAAGATCATCTTCTGAAAGTGTAACATCTGGAGTGCCGCAAGGTTCAATTTTGGGTCCACTACTCTTTACCCTGTTTGTGAATGACATACCGTCTTGTTTTATGTCATCAAGCTGTCTAATGTTTGCTGATGATCTTAAGATATATCGTCCAATACGAAGAGATGCTGACCGTGCATGCCTGCAGTCAGATCTGGACGCGCTTGCAGAATGGTGCAGAACATGGAAGCTTAAACTTAATGTATCTAAATGTGCAGTCATTACGTTTTACAACAAAAACAAAACATGTTAAATTTCATATCTACAGTCTCAATGATCAGATTTTGGAAAGAGTCACGAAAGTCAAGGATTTAGGTGTCATCATATCTCATGATCTTTCATTCTCGAATCACCTTTCTAACATTATTCCGAAATCATTTAGATTGCTTGGTTTCTTAAGACGAAACTGCTCTAAAGAATTCTCCAAAACCACTATGCGAAAGTTGTACCTCTCTCTTGTTAGGCCTCATTTAGATTATGCTAGCTCTATTTGGAACCCATATCAAATCACCAAAATTCATAATGTAGAAAGGGTCCAACAGTGTTTCATAAAACATCAATGTATAAAAAGTAACATTCTGTATCATAGAGTAGATTATGCACAACTTTGTAAAGATGCTAACCTAATGACATTAGAAAACCAAAGGAACTATTCCGACATGGTTTACCTTTACAAAATTGTAAATAATTTAACAAACACTAGTTTAATTCTTGGCAAATTAAATTTTCATATACCTCCCAAACATACACGCCTTCACAAAACTTTTCAACCAGCCCTAAGTCATCTCGACCTCCATAAAAATTCATGCATCAACAGATTACAGCATTCTTTTAATATGTTAAAACCTCTTGAAGGAACAGACATTGATCTCTACTCTCAAATATTTTTAAATTTAAATCTGTGATCACTCAAGCATTAGGATATTAACGTAATTTACTCACTAGCTTATTTCCATTAGTATCTTCTTCATATAAAATTGTTCTTCTATTTTCTTTCAAGAATATCTCTAATTCATTTTTAATGTTAATAATTTTGATAGTTTCACATTTAAATTGATAATTTCACATGTTTAATGAGTTAAATGTATTATTTTGTGTTGTATATTTTAATGTCTATTAGTATGTTTTCTATCCATTAGGTAATGCTATGATTTGCACTTGTGGAGTATTTGTACTCTGTTTGTAATATGCATCTGATAAATAAATTTCTCATAAAAATTGCAATTTTTCGATGTTTTTTATTAATTTTAGACGTTCTTCACTTTCTTTTCTACCACCTACAACCTTCATTTTATTAATCAATAGATTCATGCCGAAATTGAGGTTAATCGAAGAATTATTTCTGACAAAAAATTACAATTTTTTAGTTTTGTTTTTTAAAATTCGTTTAATTAACAAAAGACAAGGCGGCTCAATGCACCAATTACGCTCATCCAACAACGACTCTCCTAGTTTTTATTATTGGATGAGCGTAGCGAGCGAAGCGAAGATTTCATTTCACTACACTGGAGAAACAAATCCGTTTTTTCTCCCTTTTTTTTGTATTTTTGTGTGTTTGTTAACACGATTAAGGCTAAACCAATACTCTAATTGCAATGAAATTTTCTGGAGGCCTTCGAAAACTCTGAACTTAGAACTGCCACGTTTTTGAGCGCAATCGAAAAATTATTTCTCATAAAAATCGCAATTTTACGATTTTTTTCGATTTTTTAAAAATATCTTCGAACTATTACACCTACATTCTTCATCCGATTGTAATGATTTGTTCACAGAAACTTAATTTTATGAATAAATATATTCGTGTGAAATTTGAGCGCAATTTCAAAAATAACTTTTCATGGAAATCGCAATTTTACGTTTTTTATTTTTTTATTTTACATTTCTTCGAATTATAACGTCTACATGCTTAATCAAATTGTAACGATTTTTATACAGAACCTTAATTTTATGAATTAATATATTTGTGTGAAATTCGAGCGTAATCGAAATATAATTTTTTATGAAAATCGTAATTATACGCTTTTTTTCGTTTAAAAAATTACGCTCATCTAACAACGCGCCTGAAAAAGCGTTTGCGAAGCTTCCTAGTTTACTACAATTAAGAAATTAAAAAAGTTCGCCCCAACCGGGATTCAAACCACAGGTCTCCCACATTCCAGGTGAGCGTCTTAACCATGCCCTTTAGATGTATAATGCAACTACAATTCACAGATTAAAATTTACCCGTCCTGATGCCTGATGGTCTAGTAGTTACGACGTTCACCTGGAGTGTGGGAGACCCGGGGTTCGAATCCCGGTTGGGGCGGACTTTTTTAATTTCTGAATTGTAGTTAATAGTATTATTACATCTTAGACGACATTGAGTGCCAGCAATAATTGAAAACGACACAATATTTATGTTTAAGATGAGCAGGTTCCCATATCGGCATAATTATGCAGTTATATTATATTAAGTATGCAAAGTAAAGGATATTATACATTTATGTGTATTTGGGGTCTACCTACGCAGCTACACAGTTACTGTTAAGTAATGAAAACTATGGTGTTAGTTCTCCCAAAACCAATTCTTTATCAACATTCAACTATGAATAAATTGTCACAATAAAATCAATGCATATTAAAACAGTGCTTTTGCAATGCCTACATGATTTAATTGCAACATTTTCGAGTCGAATGAGACGTTAAGCAATATCCAATCAATCGAATATTGCTAACTTTCGCTTTGAAGTCATGATTTATTCTTATCCCCCCACCCCCACACCCACCACCAACATTTGGGAATTTATGGTTCACCTCGAGCAAAGTACAGCCCGCTTTGCAAACTGGTGCGACCGAACAAAAACATCGTGCGGCGTTAGGAGACAGGGCCTAAGAAGACTTTTAGTCTTCTAAAGCCCGGACCGGTTTGTCTTCTTAGCCCCGCTTCGCAACGTGTAGCACAATCCGTCGGTCACAGGGGCTTAGAAGCCAAAAAAAGGTCCAGGGCTTAGGAGACAGGGGCTTAGAAGCCGACACCCATGGGTTCAATCCCCTGGTCGGGAAAGATTTTGTAATTTCTAGATTGTATTTAAAAAATTATTAAACATGTTTTGAAATGCAGAACACAGTGTAGTCTATCATCTGTGACGATAGGCCTACTATGGAAAACATAGCCAGTACGAAATACGTGTAAATATTGCAAGGTTTACTCAATCTCCGAGCGGAATTTGGGGTACCTTGACGTGCAATATTTGATTAACCTTGTACACGGCATTTCACGGCCAGGCAAATAACAAACAAAAAAATATTTTCAAAATCTAAACCATTGTCGTTAAAATAATTTCTAAACATTGGATGCCTATTTTTCAATTTATTATTTCGTGTAGGTTTAAATCGCAATGGATCTAGCTGATTTTGTTAGCAGTTCTCAGTAAACTCGTACCGGATGTCTGTTTAAAATTTCAGCGCAATCTGTTCAGCGATTCGGCTGATTTTCGATGTACACAAAAGCACGCAGACTAACAGAATGAGAGCCGTTTGAGTTGAATGGAGATCACTCCGTTCGCTGCCCTCACTCGTTCAAAAATAAACTCAAAGTTGAAATAAAAATAACATCCCATAACTCATAATAATTTTTCTGAAGTTTTCCACAAAATGGTATTTTAATGGGAGGTACCTAAATGAATAGCAATTTAACTATAAGATTTTTGCCTGTTGTTTTCGGATACGTTTGGCTGGGTTTTAATAATAATAATTACGGTAATTTATTGTTAAGTGACTTCTCACTTTGCGTATTTTTTGTCGAATCTAATAGTGTTATATCCGGGTTCTTATTCAAGGCAATATTCTGTTTGCACAGGCGGTCACATCATGGAGATTCACACCTTGGCATAATTATCAGTTTATCACAGACTTTTGATTTGACCGAGTTCAGAATAATCTACTTTGGTAAGTCTATTTTGTCTCCTACCTGATCAATAATTCGAAGATAACTAAACTAGCGGAAGGTTTGGTCGAGGTTTTACACACTCGAAAGACGAACGCCCTGATCTGATTCCTTTAGTCTCCTGAAATGGAAGCTGTTTTCACTGGTCAGGCTTCTTACCAACTGAGACGTTCCTCGTTCCTCAAAAGGAACTTAGTTCCTTTCACGTTCCTTTTTCATCACTGATTCAAATAATAATGATAAATGTGATAGGAGTTAATTTATCATTACTTTTATTTATTAAAGTGAGTCCCAGGCCATCTGACGAGGGTGGCGCCATTTTCGAAAACACAAGATGTCACAAGATATGTTTCATACTGCAGTTAACGATATCAGATGGACTTGGACGGGATTACGACGGCGAAATGAACTTATAAACGAACGTTAAATTCGTTCCAAAGTTGACATGAAATAGTTGAGCGAGCGTAGCGAGCGTCTCCACTTGACTCTTATGGCTCGAATGTCTGTTTTTTGTCTGTTTTTTTGTTTGTTTTGTTTTTCTGTTACTGCTTCGATACAGGTCGCACCGTTTCTCTGATCAACCTGAAATTTTGCACACATGTACATACCACCTATGCGGGTTGCTGTATAGTTTTTGAACAAAATCCGATCGTTGGATATAAAAATAAAAAATAAAAAAAATAAAAAAAAAAAATGTTCCGATCGTTATGAAATTTTGCAGGGTCAATAAGTACAACATTCTCTCCTATTTTACAAATTTTCAGCTAAATCGGTCAAGACCTTAAGTAGTGTAGATAGAAATTACATTTTAACAAAAGTAACGTTACCATGGCAACGAAAAGTCGCACGAGAATCACTATGCACTGCCACCTAGAAGTAATCAAAATACAATCGAGGAAGCAGTGTATTATTTGTTATCAAAGAGTTAAAATAGTTTTCCCAAAGAAATGATGTCAAGGTCCTCTAGATGGCGGTGGATTTTATCCATTCTCTCCTATTTTACAAATTTTCAGCTAAATCGGTCAAGACCTCAAAGACTTATTGGTATGTAACATTATGGGAATGTCGTACTCGGGTCGTGTTGCACGTACCGGTGCTCGCTCAACAACGCGACGGGACTTTAGCGTTTTCCTAGTAACTTTAACGTTACAAGTTCCTGATCTAAGAAAAGGAACGCGTTCCCACAAAACATTTTATGAAAAAAGAACGCGTTCCCCCCTAAGACTGATAATGTTGATGCATTGTGTCACTAACTGAAAATTTGTTCATGAATATGAGTGGGTAGGCCTAGATAGAGAATTTATATAAAGTATTGATAAAAAAAAATACATATATAAAGCTGTTTATATTTTTAATCTACCTACTCACTTGTAAAAACTTAGTTTAATTTCATCGCTGCGGTATTGGACGGCTCTATATTGTCACTGTTTACATGAGGCCTACTATCATGATAGCGTATAATGATGGATTGAAATCTTTTTCCCCGTCTGGGCACGAGGGAGAATTGACTCAGGATATTCCCCGGCCGAGCCAAGTATATAGGGAAGGAAATAACCAAAGCATAGATAATAATATTATACTAGGAAAACGCTAAAGTTCCGTCGCGTTGTTGAGCGAGCACCGGTACGTGCAACACGACCCGAGTACGACATTCCCACAATGTTTGAGCGAGCGTAGCGAGCGTCTCCACTTGACTCTTATGACTCAAATGTCTGTTTTTTTTTTTTTTTCTGTTACTGCTTCGATACAGGTCGCACCGTTTCTCTGATCGACCTGAAATTTTGCACACATACCATACCACCTAGGCGGGTTGCTGTATAGTTTTTGAACAAAATCCGATCGTTGGATATAAAAAATAAAAATAAAATAAAAAAATAAAAATGTTCCGATCCCCGATGAAATTTTGCAGGGTCAATAAGTTCAACATTCTCTCCTATTTTCCAAATTTTCAGCTTAATCGGTCAAGACTTTAAGTAGTGTAGATAGAAATAACAAAAGTAACGTTACCATGGCAACGAAAAGTCTCTCTATGCACTGCCACCTAGAAGTAATCAAAATACTATCGAGGAAGCAGTGTATTATTTGTCATCAAAGAGTTTAAAATAGTTTTCCCAAAGGAATGATGTCAAGGTCCTCTAGATGGCGGTGGATTTTATCCATTATCTTCTTTTTTACAAATTTTCAGCTAAATTGGTCAAGTACTCGGGTCGTGTTGCAAGTACCGGTGCTCGCTCAACAACGCGACGGGACTTAAGCGTTTTCCTAGTGTTACATACCAACATAGGCATACCTTCAAAATACTTGAAGACAAAAACTTTCAATTTTGAATCTTCACAGCCTCCTTGATTTTTTAACAACATCATTTTTTCGAATTATGATTACCAATAAGTCTTTAAGGTCTTGACCGATTTAGCTGAAAATTTGTAAAATAGGAGAGAATGTTGTACTTATTGACCCTGCAAAATTTCATAACGATCGGAACAATTTTTTTTTTTTATAACCAACGATCGGATTTTGTTCAAAAACTATACAGCAACCCGCATAGGTGGTATGTACATGTGTGCAAAATTTCAGGTCGATCAGAGAAACGGTGCGACCTGTATCGAAGCAGTAACAGAAAAAAAACAGACATTCGAGCCATAAGAGTCAAGTGGAGACGCTCGCTACGCTCGCTCAATCACACTTGCCAAAGTCTATCTCGCAAACACCCAGAAACTAGCGGCGAGCTCTGGCCGTCGACGTGAGACACTCCCACTTCCTCCCCTCGCCTGTGGCTGGAGCTGTCCAGCACGGGTCTATCCTCCCCACATCCCTTAGACCCCCATTTTCACCTTACGGTTGGTGCGCCCTTAAACAAAATAAACTAAAACAAATCTATTCCAAAAGTAGGCTAGGCTATTAAAAAAAGTTTATCTAAACCAGGATAAGAACCAAGGCCCTCTTCATAGTTTGTTTTTAATTAAAGTTTAGGATGCGTCAACCGTTAGGTCATGATGCGTCCTCGGCGATCAGCGCAAAGCTTCAACGAGCCACGCGGAGTGGACAAACAAGTATTTTTTTCATGTGCAAATCTCAAATTGGTCTATAAAGTAGATTAGCGCATGGGTTTTACCCTGAAGCTGCAGCTTCAACCTAACCTAACCTAGATGCACGTGATTCTATGGGGCTTACTACAGTTACAGTTATGGAGTGTAATAGTGAGGTTCGCACAAACTGGTTATTCGCTTAGCTTCACATCTAATAACCTACAGCGATTTGTCAAACTTCATAATAATATGCAGGCACAATTATTAAGCGAGCGAAGCGAGCGTTTCCATTTGACTCTGCCGGAAAAATTAGTCACTGGTTTTGTTTTGTTTTTTTTTGTTTGTTTGTTTTTTTGTTTGTATGTCTCGCCATAACGTTCGAACGGAGGCTCGGATCGAGTTGAAATTTTGACCATCCGCAAGCTTCGTTCTCGATTGAATGCCATTAGTTTTGTGGCAAAATCGTTCAAAAAGTTAAAAAGTTGTTACATTAAAGTTAATCGAAAGTTTTTTTTTCAAACTAAACGGCGACAAAATCTGAGATAGCCAAATCATTTAGAATGTCCGTCCGGTCACGAATATGTTATTTTATTTTGATCCGATAAGTAGTGTAGATGGAAATTACATTATAACAAAAGTAACGTTGCCATGGCAACGAAAAGACGCGCGAAGTTTCTAATGCACTGCCACCTAGAAGTAATCAAAATACTTTCGAGGAAGCAGTCTTTGTCAACAAAGAGGTTTAAATAGTTTTTTCCAAGGAGTCAAGGTCCTCTAGATGGCGGTGGATTTCATCCACAAAAAATGACATAATAGGTCTGTTCTTTTGTCCACCAATTTTTACACCTTTTGCACCTTTGAAGAAATAAGCGTTCTTTTGTCCAGCTGTAATTACAGTATTTCTTCCTAAGACATGTTCTTTTGTCCAGGGGGTAATTACAACTTTTACACTTTTTACACCTGCCTCTTGAGGAGGTGTAAAAGGTGTAACTATGGAAATTCGCGCTGATTTGAAAAGTAACCCCGTTATAATGTGCGATTGTTTTATAAATAGAAGATAAAACTGGTAATAATTAAATAATATGGAATAGAATTGTAGAAAATGCACAAAACTGTGGAATTGAGTGAGATATCTTCTGAAAGTGTTTGAATTGAATGACAGCTGGCAACATAACCTCGAAATTTGCTGTAAAATTACAACAAAATCGTTCTTTTGTCCACCCGTGAAATATTACACCTTTTAACCCCATTTCTAATTCTGTATTTTACACCTAGGTGTAATTACCACAATTTGAGGTGGACAAAAGAACAAACCTATAAATATAAGTTATATGTACGTCATTGTCCACTTAGGTTGTGTTCCGCAAAGACGACCAGAACGACCAGTATGCGACCAATGAAATTTAAGTAAACACAATTTGCACCAATGATAGATCAGATTTGCAAGGAACGTATGCGATGCGTAGTTGTTTCGATTGTTGTGGTCGAGACCACTTGGTCGAGACTGGTCGAGACCAAGAAGCCCAGAGTTTTTTTCCGGTCGTGGGCAGGCCTTTGAGGAAAGCGCGGTTATTTCGAATTATATCATTGAAAATCATGGAATTATGTCCACTACCGAGAATGTTCCTGTAATTCACATGGGTACACAATAAATTAATCATTCCTTCATTCAAATCATTCATTTATTTAGTAAAATGATATGATCTATGTAATATTTTAACGAGATATCACAATTTTCATAAAAACACGGCCTTGTAGAAGCACGCACCATTCCGTACCCCAAGGCAGTTCCCAACAATCAGACGTTGAGTGAAACAATGAAAATAACAATCCCCAGTCGAGCCCAGAATGGTCGACCGGTCGCCTTTACGGAACACAACCAAAGTAAAGGTTTACTTACACACGGGTTTTACCCAAATACCTTGGCAATAATAAATAATATTGGAAACATGGCCCTGTGGACAGCGAACGTCGCAAATTTAAAATTTAAAAAAATGTGCAATGTGGGTCTAGCTATAGCACGTGCTCGCTTATCAACGCGTCCAACTGAGCGTTTCCTAGTTATTAATATAATCATTGTAGGACTGAACTTTGCACATATTATGTTATGAAATCAGAAATTGCTTCTATAAAGTGAGAATCAAAATGTTTAAAACCAGTTTATTTGGATTTAAGAGCGCGTTTGGTCATAATGCACCACTCTGCCTAGAGGGGGTGAGAGGAGGACAGAACCGACAGAACTGCAGTCACGGCAAGGAAAGGGAAAGTTCTCACGTCACCGGCCAGAGCTCGCCTCAAGTTTCGGTGAGTTTTACTCTCCTATACCTATACTAACTGATGTTTGCGATATTAACTTTGCTTCTTTCCTCGTCTTTTACGATTAGCAAAGGAACACTGGGCCAAATCCTACCACGGGCCGAGAGGTCTCGTATAGGGGGCAACTAAAAGGGCAAACGTCACCGACAGAGTTTGCTCAAGCGGGAGGTCCCTGATCATCGGCAACACTTACTGGAGTTTTGACGAGTATGCATTGAGTCCTCTTAAACAGCCCTCTGACATCCCTACACTGTTATCCTAACTCCAACATATTTAGTTAGACACCTGAAGAGGGGCATGCATGAAGCATGCACCTGAGGGGCATGCATGTAGCATGCACCCTGAGGGCATGCATGCATGAAGCATGCACCTTGGGCAGGCTTTCCCACGAGGCAAACGTTATTGGAAAAAATTAAAGGGCAAACGTTATTGGATGAGCGTAGCGAGCGAAGCGAAGATTCCATTTCACTACACTGGAGAAAAAAATCCGGAATGTTTTTCTTTCTTTTTTTCTTTCTTTTTTTCTGTTTGTATTATTGTGTGTTTGTTAACACGATTCCGGCTTAACCGATACTCCAATTGCAATGAAATTTTATGGAGTCCTTTTAAATCTCTGAATTTGGAACTGCCACGTTTTTGAGCGCAATCGGAAAATTATTTCACAATGAAATCGCAATTTTACGATTTGTTTCGATTTTTAAAACATTTCTTCAGCTTATAACATCTACATGCTTTATCCGATTTTAATAATTTTTTCACAGAACCTTAATTTTATGAATTAATATATTCGTGTGAAATTTGAGCACAATCGAATAATTATATCTTGTGAAAATCGAAATTTTACGAATTTTCTCTTTTTTTAAATTACGATTAATTAAAAAAATTAAAAATTAAAGTTAATTTTTATTTAATTTAATTTTTTTTTTATCTTCAACTTAGTAATGATTTTTTCACAGAACAATAGAAAATCCGCATAACACTTGGCAGCTCAATGCACCAATTACGCTCATCCAACAACGTTTTACAACAAACAAAGTTTTAAAACAATATTTTCTTGAACTGCAAATTTCCCACGAACGCAAATAACAACCCAACTATCAAGTACGTCGTCAGTGCGCAGGTCAAGTTGTCAAGTCTATACGCACAACACTATAATACTCATTGTCCAGTGGCTCTGGGAAGTCCAAACACGTGTAGGAAAACTAATAACCAATATGTTTGATGACAGAAGCATCTTCAGGTATTGGTCTAGCACTCGACGAGACTACGTGACGTCACTGAAATATCCCGAGTAGGACAAACATGGTGACGTCATACGATATTCCAGACTGGTGATGTCAGTCAGGGGGTGGAACTCGGGGTTTTATCCCGAGTAGGACAAACATGGTGACGTCATACGCTATTCCAGACTGGTGATGTCAGTCAGGGGTGGAACTCGGGGTTTTATCCCGGGTAGGACAAACATGGTGACGTCATACGCTATTCCAGACTGGTGATGTCAGTCAGGGGGTGGAACTGCGGGTTTTACCCCGAGTAGGACAAACATGGTGACGTCATACGCTATTCCAGACTGGTGATGTCAGTCAGGGGGTGGAACTCGTTTTTTTTAGAGTGAAACACTTGATTTCGTGAGATATCGGTCGGATGGGCGACACTCGTCATTAAACTCACCACTCTTGTTGTCCATGAGGTCGAAGTAGCCGTCTAGGATGCTGCGAACAATCTGCGCCATTTTGCTCTGGTAGATGATGTGACAAAGCCTTTAGAGTCTTGGCTAGGCCTGCAACACAAGAAAACATCGATGTTATGACGGAGCACAACACTTTAGGCCTGGCCATTCTCGATAGATCACCGAAGTTAAGCAACATCGGGCGTGGTCGGTACTTGAGTGGGTGACCACTTGGGAACACCACGTGCTGTTGGCAAAGGGGGTGAAGCAGATCGCCAAAGTGTGCCCCCGATTGAAAACGATCTTGCATTGTCACCCTTATAGCCGCTCTGCGTAGAACAATGTTCATATCATGTTTCGGATGTTGCATAAAAAAAAAGTTAATCGTGTCCTACGGACCTACACTACAGCAGGCATCCCCTAGTTAAGAGTAGTGCCAGAAATGAACTAAAAAAAGATTTCATTCATTTATTGGTGGCACAAGTTGTAGTTCCTTCTAACTTCATCTTATGTTTATCTAAATGTGTTTTGCTAAATTAATTGATATTTTAAATATATATATATATCACTACACTTTGTTCCAACATCGTTTAGTTGGGTAAAGGGGTGTTTCCACCTAAATCTTGGGCATCACCGAATCAGCACCGGCCTGCCAAGCTCGGCACCTCATCTTCTTCCTCATTCTTCTTGTCGTAACACCAACTCTCTCCACTTTTTCCTGTCCTCCCACCATCTTTCTCTCTCTTCAACCACTTCCCACTCCTCTCCTCTCTCCTCCACATCTGCCTGTACTTGATCTTGCCACCTATCTCGAGGTCTTCCCACTCTTCTCATATCATTCTTTAGTTCAAATGCTTGTCTTGGGATTCTATTCTTCTCCATTCTTCTCATATGTCCATACCATCGTATATTCAGCCAAATCCCAGACTCAAAATATCAATGCTAAATCTAACAAGGCGACAAGGCTACAGAACACTGTGAATTTATTATATATTTGAATGGACGACGGCCCACTCTGTCGCACAACTGATTATCAGTGGGAGACTTGATTAAAGCGGATAAAATCCTCCTTGTAAACGCCGACGCCATCGATGAGTGAGTAATGGCCAACCAGCGATAGGATTTAATTGCTACAGATGGTTGGCCACGATTCACTCGTGATGGGCACCACCATAAACAAGGCTTGTTTGGAACAGCTTCATACAACTGATGGGCAAAGTTCATCTCAAGTAGTAATCAGGGACACTAGATCAACACGCCAAACTTGTCAGTGGTATTGTATAAGCATCTGGGTAATGATGTAATACTTCCTCAGTTAACATCTTGATCTATTTAGGGTTTAATAATATTTTATCGTATTACTTGAAACCAAAACCAAAACCAAACATGTTCGAATGAAAAGTCTACCTCCGCCCCAAATCTAAACTCTTGCTGATCTGCTAACAACCGCATGATAAAATTGTATTTGAATAATACCAGGGGTTTGATGGCAGCCCCTGTTAGTGTAACGGATCTCATTGGTACCTGGGAGACCGTATGTTACTAACTAAACCCCAACTTTTGGTCGACAGCGACAACTTTGTATAAACAGAAAAGTTCTTACGCTATAGCAAAACATTTTTGTGCGTCACTGTCACAAAAATAGACCACAAATTGTCATCGGCTTCAAATCCCGTCGAGACCGGCAATCTTGACTGAAGGTTTTTTCCGAGGTATTCCTCAGTCGTTAATGCGAATGCAAGGGATTGTCCTATCCGCAACATACCTAATTAGACACATGAAGAGGGGCATGAATTGCACCCTGGGCAGGCTTCCCACAAAAATTATCATTACCACAAATTATCACCTGATTCATTCTAGTTATTTTTAGTCTGTTGTCATCGATCGACAATTTGTTATTGTATTTAGTAAATAGACACCTCCATGTCAATTCTTAAATCCTGACCTATTGCCCAAATTACACAGCACTAATGAGAATTAACGTTATTTAAAAGTCCCACCTCTATTGTAATTCTAAGATCCTGATAATTTTGTCCAGACTGCTCAGCTCTTTATGAGATATTATGACTGATGATGTCTAACAACTCCTGGCTGGCTACATGGCAGGTACACATTTACGCCCATTACTTGTATTAATGTTACATGTCAAGATTCGTCTCGCATCGCAGAAGTGTTGAACCTGTCACTTGCGATTGCCATAAAATAGTCGGTGACGTCTTCCCGTCTCAAATATAATTAAACAATATTATGACGCACAAGACTTTTTAGGTGAAATAATGACGTCAGGGTACACGCCATTTTTAGTTTATTATTTATTTAATGTCTACATCCTATTTAATCATAAAAAAAAATGATTTAAAAAGAGGGTCAATTAAATAAATGTAAGTACATTAATGCAGACTAATTGATGAGATGTAATTAAGCAAAGTTATAAATAATAATATGACAACAATATTCTCTTTAATTGTAAATCAGTTTTTATAACTGAAAAAGATAAACGTTTAATAAATAAATACATATATCCCCACACAGATAACAAGTTTTAAAACATTTACATTTTACATAATGTCTACCGCGTGTGTTTTCTATCAGCCGCAAAACAGTAAATAACTAATAACTCCGTCTTTTGGAACCATATAATGGAAAAAAATAATAAAATTACTATTTCAATGGCATTGCCTATATAAGGCCATACTCCCAGCAGAATGTAAATAACGTGTGCTACTTTGTAAACCTAAAGACAGACGACTAATCACATCAAGTACACTACTTGCACCTGAACGAATTACCCTAATCCTACCGCATCGTCCCATAAGAAGGCCACCACAACATGGTTAACCGTGCAGCCAGCGTGACGCCGCGAAATGCAAGGACCAGACAATCACGACCAGTATTTCGTTGTGAGACGGTAAACCTGATTGCAATTTGCTTTGACGAATTCACCGCAAAGTGAGGTTAGAAAAAATGTTGAAGAAATCATATTGTTATAATGAAGTGTCTAAAGTCGTCATTTGTTCAAGAAGATTCAAGGATGTGGAGTGATTGCATTGTTGATTGAGAACTAGTAAAGAATGACGTCACTAAAACAGCTTCTGGGTCGCAATAGAAAAGTAAAATAAAAAGTCGAAATGAATACAGCCAAAAGGTTGCAACTGCTTTTATACTCAACTCAATCATAGGAAATCAGTAGCAAGCTAAGACAATGCTCTAAATTTCCATTCACTGTGCATAAAAGCCGCAACAATCTTATAGACGAGCGATTTTGATGTATTGAGTAACATTTCCCCGTGACCTTTCAGTTTCATTTTGTTTTTTATATTGATACCATACATAAATACATTTTTAAACGAGGGAGCGGAGCGACCGAGTGTCTCCATTCAACTCAAACGGCTCTCATTCTGTGATTCTGTCTGTCTGTACGTCGAAAATCAGCCGAACCGCTGAACAGATTGGGCTGAAATTTTAAACAGACATCCAGTACGAGTTTACTGAGAACTGCTAACAAAATCAGCTAGATCCATTGCGATTTAATCCTACAATAAATAAAAATGTGATTTTTAAAATATCGATAGCATTTGTTTAGTAGCAGCTAGTGGGACGATAGCTACGTGGCTTGCATTGCCTATTGGTAAGCATTACCGCACGGAGGGTTGGGGTTCGATACCCGTTAGCTCGAACTTTTTTATATTTTTACACCCACATTTTATTTTTGAGTGGTGTTAAATGGGAAATAAAAATTAGGTGATTTTGTTTTATCTTGGAAATTTGTTAATGTTTCACGCTAATACGTTTTGAACATGATTCACATTTTAAATGTTCAATTTTAAATAACAAGGGAAACGCCAAAGTCGTTGTTAAACGAGTGAGTGAGCCATGTGTTGAGTACCCGGTATCATTTCTCATACTGGGCTAGATCCAGCCTTAGGTATAGGGGAGGAAAGGGGATGTTCCCGGGTACTCAACACTTGGCTTACTCACTCGTTTAACAACGACTTTGGCGTTTCCCTAGTAAATTTTAAAATGTAGCTTTGTATTAGTAATTGAAGGGGATACCAACCAATAAAATACGAGTCAATGTTCGTTCATGTGTAATTTTGTATGAACAAGTCATTTTGGAAACACTTAGCATTTGCAAAGATACGGGCGTAAAGAACAACATAAATTTAAATATTTAGAATGCCACCGACGGGTCTCAAACCCGTGACCTTCAAACCCACAAAGAATCGCAGTCGGGAATGAACGAAAGAAACCTTCATATTAGACAATCTTATCAAAAGTGTCCTCTTGACTATTTGCAATTGTATTGAAACTGTGTGAGTCGTGAGCTGTCACATCTTCACTAACGAGTTTTGAATTGCGTGAGGTCAAGATCTCACACCAGACAAACTTGCATTAAACAAACAATCCTCTCAGACGTATTGTTCCAAGCTAGGCGGACGCTCTACTCATCTTCAAGTAGGAGGTGACAGAATAAACACGGAAGCCGACTTCGTTGTGTTTGTTTTATCTTTTCGAACCTCATTTAGACTTCTTTGAGGAAGGCCGTCGTCTGGCTACCGAAATAAAATTTTATGTTGTTTGAGATTGTCATAGATAATGCGCTTATTGCGTGTTTTTTTTTTTTTGTAATTTCCATACCAATTTGATTCTTAAAGAATGAGAGGAATTAGATGGGCGAGAACAGGAGAATCAAGCTAGGTTGAGCTGGGTTATCATACTGTTTAAAACAAATTGTTTACTGGTTATTCTGATGCTAGTTATCTTTATCTTCTCTTTCATCTTTATAATACTTTTTCGTGGGAAGCCTGCCCAGGGTGCAATTCATGACCCTCTTCAGGTGTCTAACTAAGTATGTTGCAGAAAGGACAATGTGAATGGATATCCTAGGGCTGTTTAAGAGGACTCAATCCCTTGCATTCGCATTAACGACTGAAGAAAACCTCGGAAAAACCTTCATTCAGGCTTTCCGGTCTCAACGGGATCCGAAACCGGGACCTCCCGAATCAGAGTCGCGCGCCTTAGCGCTCGAAGCCAACATCACTCTCGGATCTCATGAAAGAATATTTACAAAATCAGATTGCGCGGAAATCACCTTGTAACCCGAGAATTAAGTCCAATTTCCACCGGGAGTTGAACCGGGTCTCCAACCCTGAACTGTTGGTGCACGGTAGTGTTTGAAGTGGTATATCTAGCCATGACCGATCAAGATACTCTCAATCGGCACTATCCTGCGTGTATCACTCCCCGAGCCGACACGATTCTCCGAAGTCACGACATTCTCATTCCCAGTTATTTATTACTTGTTTATGTTCACTTCTGCTCGATCCCCCAGCAGTTTAGTACACCTAGTGCTCCCAGCTACACCAACTACTGTTTGATTACTTCATTACTACTTGACCATCAGTGAAGAAGCAGCCTTGGCTTTCAATGTACAATGTCTAGCTCGAGTGTGGAGCCACGTGAAGGCAGTGAGGGTCATCCTGAGATGGAATGTTCCTCCTTATATCCTCCACATCGTCTTCTTCCAATGTTACAATGTTTCTTCTTCTTCTTCTTCTTCTTCTTCTTCTTCTTCTTCTTCTTCTTCTTCTTCTTCTTCTTCTTCTTCTTCTTCTTCTTCTTCTTCTTCTTCTTCTTCTTCTTCTACGTCTTCCCAGAGCGATCTTCTATTACATCGGTCTCCTCCTATGGTTTCCTTCCATCTTTTCCTTTTATTGTTCTTTCATTGATTTTCTTCGGCATCCTCTCTTCCAGAATTAGTTGTACGTGTCCAAACCACTACAACCGTATTAATGTCACCTAACTTCTTTACACCGAGCCATGCGTAACGTGATCGGGAGTTCGTTATTCAAATCCCGCCACCGACAATCCTGACTGAAATATATTTCTAGGTTAGACTGGAGTTCCCTAAAACAGTCTTCGATTCCAATTACCATAACACCCTAATAACCTTTACATGAGATAGGGTCACTCCGGTTAAAGCTACAGCGGGCATCCTTACGAAACAGTGTGTGCTACTACGAAAACGTTTGATATCTCCAATCGACACTAGAGTACTAATCACACAACTTTGAATGACCTTTTGACGCTTGTCGGCGGCCATTTCTCATGTGAACCACTAGGAAAAAATTGGATGTCTAATTGAAAATGTGTAAACCGTCTTGATGCATATTTGCAAAACGAATAGGACACAATTGTTGACAGTTGGAAAACAGCTGTTCGCTCTGCCGGGAAGAATCCGATCCGATGTATGTGAGACTTTACGTAGTTGCCCATAAAGCAAAGGAGGCCTACATGGAGAGCCCTACAGTCGTAGATTTTCAATATTGTATGTTTAGCAGCCAGGATCAATTCACGAATATGGTCAATTTTAGACTTTTTAACAAAATCCTTAATTTTTGAAATTATTTTAATGTAAATTTTTGGAAAAGAATTACTGTAGAGCCCTATATTTCCACTCGTGAAAACTACCCAAAATAATTGTGGTGTCAGTCAGTCGAGCGAACAGGAGCTTTGGTATACATCCGTACGAAGAGTCCAAATATTCGGCAACACCCCTCCTCCGGTATTATTTAAAAGTGGACTCTCCCGTTTCTCTTCTTCGCGTGGACAAGATACCACCACGGCCCGAACTACTCGGGTAATGATACCACTCGTGTTATCAGCGCAAGATATGCAAACAAGTCCTCATTAGAAGACTGTGTCGCCACTAAGCTAATTACATGACTGTCAGTGATTATAACGCTCTCCTCATGTTTGCCCATGGTCCTTTCTATTTCCTTCCATACATTTTACTATCTATATTTTCATGTTTTTTAATAACTATTTGTTTACTTAATAGTGTCAAATAAATTAAGTTATAAAACGGACTTACAATATGGGACAGGGGCAGTAAAAACAAAGTTTTATAATACAAAAGCAAGCTAAACATATAACATAACAAAATTGCACAAGACAACAAACTGTGTGATACTCGAATCAAAGTTATTAAGTTGAATGCTACAATTTGGTCTTATCCAATAAAAATCGCAAAGTATGCACTCTGAAGAGTCACGGGGAATTTGTGAGTCGTTTGCCCAGTGGTTAGAGTAACTGCTTGCAGAAGGTCTAGAGCTAGACTCCCGCTGAAGGCATCAATATTTAGTAAACGGTGACTTCAGAGCCGTCCTATACCAACGATTTACTAACTCAGTGTATAATGTCGACCGTTCTGAAATACTCTCTTTGATTCTGGCGTGGCTACCGCTTGAATCGTGTCCCAACTAGTTTGTCGCCATTACAATTGTCAGATTCTGATCTATTGGCCACTGTTCCCTCGTCGACGGTGTCTGTGAAACATGGTTGGCTCGGTCTGCTCCCCACTGAAAATCACTTAGGCCTACGTGACTGAGTGCGTACACTCTAAACATGATTGGATGAGCGTAGCGAGCGAAGCGAAGATTCCATTTAACTACACTGGAGAAAAAATCCAAAATGTTTTTCTTTCTTTTTTCTGTATGTATCATTGTGTGTTTGTAAACACGATTCCTGCTAAACCGATTCTCCAATTCCGATGAAATTTTATGAAGGACTTCGAAATCTCTGAACTTAGAACTGCCACGTTTTTGAGCGCGAATAAAAAATTATTTCTCAAAAAAATTGAAATTTTACAGTTTTTTTCGATTTAAAAAAAAATTCTTCGACTTATTACACCTTTATGCTTTATCTGATTGTAATGATTTTTCTCACAGAACCTTTATTTTATGAATTAATATACTCGTGTGATATTTGAGCGTAATCAAAAAATTATTTTTCATAAAAATAGCAATTTTACGCTTTTTTCGTTTTACGCTCATCCAACAACGCGCCTGAAAAAGCGTTTGTGAAGCTTCCTAGTTTAATTAAATTTAACTAACCATAGGGCAGGAGGGCCAGTACAGGGCACATGTGGCCTTGCGCTGGTAACAACTTGATATACAAGAACCTGTTTTCATACGATCTGTGTTATTGATGTTCATGATCGGGTCTACTTACTTAACATTACAACCACTGACGTCAAAGCACTATAAGGTACTGGTTTGTCTTGCCCCAGGCTCTGACGTCACAGCATTATAACGTACTGGTTTATCTTGAACACGCGCAGCTTTACGTTTAATAAACAATGAGCACATGCTGCACAGATAAGTATAATTATGCGCGTACGAGTAGGAAGCGACTTAACTGAGATGCAATTAAATAACCAAGTTATTAGAAAAATAAACTGATAGAGGTGGATTTGTAAGTGATGTCAGACATCAATTAACCGGAGATAATTTATAAATATCTGCTTTCATCCTTTTAAATAACCTATGCCGTTTTTATAATGAATGTAAATGCTAGAGCAAGTAAAGAGCATCAGAAAAAGCATTTATTTCGTGTTAAAGTTACAAATCAAATAAATACTTTTTATTATCAAAGTATATAAATAACAGCTCCACAAAAACAAAAAAATTATAAAAATAGCTAATTAGACCTCTTAAATCTCTCCCAATTTCGAAACTCCTATCACTGTTAAATCACTTGGAAGAAGATTCCCCAACAAGACAGATCGATTAAAAACCGATCATTGCTGATCGCACTGTAATAGGTGGCATGAAAACGAAACGGGAGTAAAAGCTTCTGTTGGATTGCGAAAACGAACGAATGGTGCAAAATGTGATACAAACTTTTCCTTGTCCAAACTAACTCTAAAGATTTACACAATGCACTACTTATTAACCTGGATATATTACAATAAACACATTTTTAAAACTTTACACAGGTTATATTTTATTTTTATATTTGAACGATATTTCAAAGCTACTCCAGCTTTTTCTTCAGGTTCTTGTTATAATTCTTCTGTTTACAAAGAAGTTGCTATGGCTGTAAACAGAAGAATTATAACAAGAACATGAAGAAAAAGCTGGAGTAGCTTTGAAATATCGTTCAAATATAAAATTAAAATATAACCTGTGTAAAGTTTTAAAAATGTGTTTATTGTAACTCGAAAAATTGACTCTTTCACGCAATTGTTGAAGCCGACACGAATCTCTTGAAGTTTTCCCTCCAGGGATGTCAAAATACATTTCGGAAATATTGATGCGGTGATGTTTTACGTCACACAAATTTCCTTCTCGCCTCACAACTCTCAACAAATGTGTATTAAGTAATCTACATAAAGTAAGTAAAAATAATAATTGCGTTACCGGTAACGTAACGTTACAATTAATAAGCTCACATTTAAAATTAATTTTGGAGTAAATAACTCTTTAATACTTAAAAAGGCAACGTTTCGAAAATCGGCAATTATTTCTAACAAAACACAGGCAACATATTATCAAAAACAAATCAAAACGAGTAAAGACAACTGAGTAGGTAGAACTGTTAACTATAAAACACGACTTATTGCATTTGACAAGTCAAGGTGAAAACCAATTTCCGAATCGTGTATATTTAAGAGTAATTATCCAGTAAGTTGTCTAGCTCTAACATTAACACGAAAGTAACAACCTCACGTAGGGAGAAAGACTGGTTTGCGACTGGCAGATTTTCAATGTTTTCTCGACAATGCCAAGGAGGAGACTGTGTTTTATAAAATAAAATAAAATAAAATAAAATAAAATAAAAACGCGTCCGAATTCGGCTCCATCATTTTCAAGGATGACGAGTCGGCGTCTTCTTCGAAACAAGACCCAGGAACCTTGTCCGAGCCTGTTAGGTACTCATAAGTTCTTGAACCCGAGCTTTCTAAAGGTTAGGTTCGACTGAGTCAGGTGGGTACTATGGTCATTTCCTCAAGAATGCAATGGGTACACTATCCCAATTACCGTTACCGATAGGGATGGCTCAGCGTTACGGCTGTGTTCACCAAAAATCAAAATCCAAAATATGCATAAAACAGTTTGAAAAGACCAAAATAATTATTTGATTTTTAAGGTTGATGCATTTTTCCGCTACTTCTACTTTTTTGAACGATTTTGAGTGCAAAATTTTGCAAAACGTATACTATTTGGGTGGCTGATTTTATAATTGTAACTTACGCTCATCTTTGACTAACTTATAGAATGAGATATTTTGTAATGCATATCTTTCGTATCCTAATATCTACGATTTTTTTTCTTTTGACGGTACAAGTACCATAAAAGTACCGGAGAATGTAAAACACTGTAAAATGTAAAGAATGGAAGATCACATTTCGAAAACCTCATCCTAAAATCCACAAGAAAACAGATTCAAACGTACTGAAAATTGGATAGCTTATGAGCATAGATCTAGCTTTTCTTTTCATTTCATTTCAGAGTTAAGTTTAGTCTTCTGGCTTTATTCGTTGGTCAATCAGACTTTTCTCTGCTCAATTCTGGCCGGGGCCCCGGCTTTGAATCCTATCGATACCAACAATCCTGAAGGTTTTCCTCAGTCGTCAGTCAGTTTTAGTCAGTTCTCTCAAACAACCCTCGGACATCCCTTTACATTGTCCTATCCGCAACATAGGCCTACCCATATAAAGTGCGTCAACATCTGAAGAAGGACGTAGCCTACATTGCACCTTAAAACAGGTTTCCCGCGTTATAAATTTAATTAAAATAAACTGTATCCCAATTATTTACAATTCCAACGGGAGCAGAAAGGAATAATAAGTGAGAAGTCGAAAGTTTGTTTAGTTTGTCCCAGAATCCCTGGCCCCCACCGTCCCGTGCGTCAAGACCGGCAATCCTGACTGAAGGTTTTTACCGATGTTTTCCTCAGTCGTGTCCATGCGAATGCAAGGGATTGAGTCCTCTTAAACAGGGTACGGTCATTCCTAGGATGTCATATGGATTGCAATTGTCTAGTTAGTCACCTGAAAAGGGTCACACCAGTTAAATCTGATGTGTATACCCTACAGCGGGCATCCTACAAAAATGTATTTATTTATTTTACTGGTCAAGTATGTAAACATTATACCAGTTAGTTCTTAAATAGTCTACTCGTATAGTGTGTTATTCCAAGGATTTCCCAAACTATGCTAATTTTTTTTAGTTTCCTTTAAAACCCAAACTTGACTATAAATATTATATAATTCCACCGGTGTCAGTGTCACAGACGCCATGCAGAGTAAGGCGTGCCCTTGTAAAATATCATTTACATATTCATGAATATTTATCAGAAACTAGTTTGAAACTATTTGTGTGGGAACTTACGCACTTCTTGATCATAGTTCCGGCTGTAACTTATAGGTGGGGATCAAACGATTCATGGTGAAGCAGGGTGTTATTACATGATTACCAGCCTAACGGAAGAGCGTGTCGGGAAGAATGCGGCCTTCACGTAAATGTTATAATAGGGAGGTTTTAACATTTCTTGTTGGTAACTTGCCTAGGGACGATCGCATGCCCTGCCTCAAGTGAATAACTAGTGTTTTGGAGTCTGGGTAGTGGTGAGGGAATGTCCAAGGGAGGTTTAACATTCCCATTAATTTATTGGATGAGCGTAGCGAGCGAAGCGAAAACTTCAATTTCACTGACCCCCAAAAAATTTAGCTCCAATGTTTTTTGTTGTTGTTGTTTATTTTTGTATTTTTGTCTGTTTGTTAGCAGGATTCCGGGCAAACGGCATTTAAGCGATCTTGATGAAATTTTGAGGGGACCTTCGTTTTCTCTGAACTTAGGGTGTATTGCTTTTGGGTACAATCGAAGAAATATTTCTCATGATTATCGTACTTTTACGATTTTTTTCGATTTTTAATGCGATATTTTCGTGACATTTTGGCCGATTCTGATCAAACGGGTGGGGCTACAACGTTCATATTTCACATGTACATTAAGGTTATGGTGATGTAGTACCTTTTGAAAGAAAAAGTTTAAAAAAATTAGCTAGAATCCATAGAAAAAAAGGTTTTAATATTAGTTTTCCAATTTTTAGTGCGATATTTTCGTCACATTTGGGGCGATTCTGACCAAGCGGGTGGGGCTACAACGTTCAGATTTCACATGGACATTAAAGTTATGATAATGTAGTACCTTTTGAAAGAAAAAGTTGAAAAAGTTAGTCAGAATCTACAGAAATAAAGGTTTTAATATGAGTTTTTTTAGGTTTATAATACCAATTAACAAGTAACAATAGAAACTTGACAACAATCACCTACAATGCATTCAAAAAGCACTTGCAAAGGAAAAGTGCAAACAAACGCAAAAAACGCAAACAAAACGCAAACAAAAAACGCTCATCCATCAACGCGGCGGGACTTTAGCGTTTTCCTAGTAGAAATTAGTTCAGAAATTAAAATATCCATCTCAGCGGGGTATCGACCCCGGTCTCTCAATTGCCGGTCGGGAGTGTTTTCCGAATAAATGAAATTGACAAATTCCCATTAACGACTGAAGGAAACGTTATACGAACTTTCAGTTCGGATTGTTGAGGCGGGGAATCGAGCTGGTGAACTCTCGAATCATCAACGCGTTACGCATAAATAAGCTGCTTCTCTCGGTATCAGATACAATAAAGACAAAATATTTCTAAGTGATTTTCAGTCGTCTTAATAGTTTATTCAGTACATAAATAATTTTTGTGGGAAGCCTGCCCAGGGTGCAATTCATGCCCCTGAGAGGACAATTGTGAAGGGATGTCCGAGGGCTGTTTAAGTGGAAAACCTTGGAAAACCTTCAGTCAGGATTGCCGGTCTCGACGGGATTTGAACCTGGGACCTCCCGAATCAGAGTTACGCGCTTAACGCTCGAGCCAACACTGTCGGTTTAATTCAGTTTATTTTAATTGGATGAGCGAAGCGAAGACTTCAATTTGACTTTGTGTTTTTTTGTTTTTTTCACTTACGTTACCCCAAGAAAAATTGCTCGGGTGTTTTGTTTTTGTTAGTTTTTTTGTCTGTTTGTTCGCTCTCTACCGGGCAAACGGCATATATATATGCGATCTTGATGAAAATTGAAGGGGACCTTCGAAATCTCTGAACTTAGACCTGCCACGTTTTTGGGTAGAATCGATCAAGTATTTCTTATGATTTTCGTACTTTTACGATTTTTTTCATTTTTAAATGAGATATTTTCGTGATATTTGACAAACGGCTACTCCGATATTGATGAAACTTTATGGGAACGTTTAAAATCACTGAAATTATATAAGTTGTGATTTTAGACATTTGAAAAAAAAATTCTTATAGAAATCGTACTTTTACGATTTTTTCCCGGTTTTTAATACGATATTTTCGTGATATTTGGACCGATTTTGACCAAACGGGTGGGGCTAAAACATTCATTTTTTACATTGACATAAAGATTATGGTGATGTAGTGTCTCTTGAAAGAAAAAGTTGAAAAAGTTGGTCAAAATTCGTAGAAATAAAGGTTTTAATATAGGCCTTTTACAGGTGTATAATGAACAAGTAATATCAAGTAACTATAGAAAAAGTAATGAGATTCCACTTAAAAGCGTAATTATTGGACAGAAATATTCTAAAAAAAGCTCATCCATCAACGTGACTGGAAAAGCGTTCACGAAGTGGCCTAGTTATTAAAATATTATCCTGATCAGAAATGGTGTAGAAGGGTTAGGCCCTATAGGTCATAGTGTATGATTATAGCTGTAAAATAACTATATAAATAAAATCTTCAGAACTTTCGTCATTTTCAACTTATTTTGTACACCAATCCATACAAACAAAAAAAAAACTATGAGAACTATATTGTCGATACCATTGTAAAGAGTTTGTTTGTTAACGTCATGTGAATAATTGGTACAAAAGTTCGATACTCATTTAAAATACGTTTGATTCCACTGACAACAGATGGCCGAGATTCCCTGAATCCGGAGCACCAGTTTCAGAGAGGAAATAAAATAAACAGGTGCATGGCATTTTTATACATTGATACATTGAAATAGAAGTGTTTGCCACGTTCACTAATATCACGTAATATTTGCAAGCACTGCAGCGTGTCCGTGAGTCACACCAATAAAACATTTGCCCGATGTTTGGATAAGCACTTATGTCCACTCAATGATAGGCTATATAGTTATGACATAAATATTATTGCATTTGTTTATTTCTTCATTTCACCGAACTTTTGGTTATTTTAGAGTAGGGCCCATCGCAGAAATCTCCCGTAAGAAATATTTTCTGGCCCTGTGATGTGATATATGAGTCACGTTATCGTTGATAGCCGTATACTATTTCGCGAAACAAGAAATAAGATAATTGAAAAGTTAAAATAAGAAAACACCAATTAATTTGTTTTCGGTTTTCTGGAGTCGAAAAGTTCAAAACTTGTCAAATCAGAGTTTTAAGACTAATTTAGACTTTAACGGTAGTATTATTTAAATGGTCATTAGATTAGCATTTCAGTATTTCCTTAGAGCATAATGATATTATGACTTTTCCTTGAAGGTTGTCTAAATTTCGATGTGTGAAGGTAGACAATAATATAACAACACATTAACAATTATTTCAAATAGTCTCGTAAAGTAGATAAACGACCCAATAAGATCGGTCGACCTTGCGCCGAGCAAAGGGCGTTGCCCGTTGCCATGTGACCTTGACATCCAGGACAATACACGGAGGCGCTTCTATGGGGGGGGGGGTCTTTGGGAGTCTTCCGTGTGGGGGGCCGTCGTGTCGTGTGGGAGGGGGCGTCGTTCACTCACACACGCACACGCACACGCACACGCACACGCACACGCACACGCACACGCACACGCACAATCTATCTTATTACGAGATTCGTTAAGTAAACAATTGATTCGTGATCGAGATTAAATATTAATGGTCAGAGGTATGTTAGACTAGCATTTGAATATAAGGCATTTTATTTTTTCAAATTTAGCATTTGGTAGTATATCCATTTTTTCCTTCTACCACCACCTAAATGTTGTAGGCTTAATGTTAGTAGATAAGTAAACTTATTCCCAATAGGTAAGGAAAACCTTACTTTTTTAAAGCAAAATTTGCGTTTTGTAAAGTTTTCAAAAATATATGTTCACTGATTTAGCATGAAAAACCTAAATCACTTAATTTAAGCACCTCTCAAGAGTCAAGAGTCGTCGACAACGGTGCGTTAGTTACTAATAACTAGGAAAACGCTAAAGTCCCGCCGCGTTGATGGATGAGCTTTTTAAAGGTTTTAGTTTGCGTGGGATATCTTTACTTTTGCAAGTGCTTTGTTTTGCTGCCTACGCATTGTAGGTGAATGTTGTCGAGTTTCTTTTGTTTCTTGTCTATTGGTATTATTTACCGTAAAAAACTTGTATTAAAAGCTTTATTTCTATGGATTCTGGCTAAATTTTTCCACTTTTTCTTTCAAAAGGTACTACATAACCATAACCTTAATGTCCATGTATAATACGAACGTTGTAGCCCCACCCGTTTGGTCAGAATTGGCCCAAATGGCACGAAAATATCGCACAAAAAGTCAAAAAACGTATATTAAAAGCTTTATTTCTCTCGATTCTGGCTAACTTTTTCAACTTTTTCTTTCAGAAAGCAATACATCACCATTACCTTAATGTCCATGTGAAATATGAACGTTGTAGCCCCACCCGTTTGGTCAGAATTGGCCCAAATGGCACGAAAATATCGCACTAAAAATCGAAAAAAATCGTTAAAGTACGATATTCATGAGAAATATTTCTTCGATTGTACCCAAAAACGTGGCAAGTCTAAGTTCAGAGAAAACGAAGGTCGTGTCAAATTTTCATCAAGATCGCATATGCCGTTTGCCCGGTAGAGAGCGAACAAACACTACGTTTACCACAGGCTCTAGTCCGGCTTACACTGGGCCGGTTTCATCTAGTCCGAGGTGTATATCAAAAAAACTAAGCCGGCCTACTCTAGCCCAATTTCAAGCCGAACTAGCCACAGCCTGCAAGACCTACTAGAACGTCGGTTTTCAACCACTAAATTTACCAAAACAAAATTATTAAATGAAACCAATTATTAAACTGTAGCTATATTATATTGCCTTATGACTTATTTGCATGGAACACATCTATTCTCGCCCGATTTGTTCTAGAGCGGCACCTGGATACTCATAATCCTCTCCATCAAGTTGCAGTGAAGCGGTCTAGACTCGTTCACTACGTTTACCACAGGCTCTAGTCCGGCTTACACTGGGCCGGTTTCATCTAGTCCGAGGTGTATATCAACAAAACTAAGCCAGCCTACTCTAGCCCAATTTCAAGCCGAACTAGCCACAGCCTGCAAGACCTACTAGAACGTCGGGTTTCAACCACTAAATTTACCAAAACAAAATTATTAAATGAAACCAATTATTAAACTTTAGCTATATTATATAGCCTATATGACTTATTTGCACGGAATGCATCTCTTCTCGCCCGATTTGTTCTAGAGCGGCACCTGGATACTCATAATCCTCCTCATCAAGTTGCAGTGAAGTGTTTATCAGACTGGACTAGTTCGTTTGAAGCGGTCTAGACTCGTTGGCAAACGAGTCTAGATCGGTTCCCATCTGGGCCGGCTCCATGCGTTTATCAAGCCATGTAGGCCGGCCTAGAGCTAGGCCGGCCCAGTGTAAGCCGGACTAGAGCCTGTGGTAAACGTAGTGTGACAGACGGAAAAAAAACAAAAAACAAAACAAAAACAAAAAAAACAACGGAGCTAAATTTTTTGGGGGGTCGGTGAAATTGAAGTCTTCGCTTCGCTCACCCAAATAGTACACTCTTAGCACCTTATGAATTCCTCAAAGTTGGGACGTTTACGACATGTCGCCAATGGCTTTGAAAACTGTCGTAATCGGTACCTGACAACACATGACAATTTTGTTTGGAGTACGATACGATCATTCCTTCTGGGTGGAGAAAGAGGCTGAAACATGCTCAAGATCACTTCAAGGATGTTAGCTACTCCGCCCTCCTAGGAAGTGCCCAATTCGTTAGTTTTAAATTGCCCCGCGATTCTGACCAAACGGGAGGGTTACATTTAAATTAATAACAGTTATGTTAGTACTTTTGAAAGTAAAGCGTTACAAACCAGGGTCCTGTTGGGCATCGACATTAAGGTGTTTAATAAGCTTACCTAGCGTAATTACATTTATTTAGTTGTCCTTTGCAAATCAGTTTTTGAACTGAATAGAAGACGTATAATAAATTAATTAATTAATTAATTAATAAATAAATAAATAAATAAATAAATAAATAAATAAATAAATAAATAAATAAATAAATAAATAAATAAATAAATAAATAAATAAATAAATAAATAAATAAATAAATAAATAAATAAATAAATAAATAAAATAGAATAAATGTTACTATAGAAACTTGACCAATAACACGCACGACGTAAAGCATGTGACATAGAAATGGTTGGTATTTATATTATTGTATTGTTGGTTAGTTATGCCATAATATAATATAAGGCCTACTGTAACCCTGTATAGGACAGTATTTAGCGACCCAAAATTTTGCTTTCTACTTCAGCAATTTGAAATTTGTGATTTTTTTAAAGAATTTTAGAATTTTTTTTAGATTTTTTCCTTGGTGTTTGAAGAACAACATGCTGATTTTGAATTCCAAATTGACACCAAAGTTGAAAAAAAATCAAGATTGTTTGATTTTTTAAGTTGAAAAAATCAAGATTTTTTTGGGTTAATATTCCACTCTAACGTTCCACCCCTTAGAAAAAAATATAAAGTTAGCTAACTATTAAACTATACAATATCGCAGGAGGCGCAATAAGAACTAACTGTTGACGCGCCCTTAAACCTAACAAAATTCAAACCTCAGTTCTACATAGACAACGAATTTAGCAATTAATTTTTAAAAGTATTTTAGATCCCACGCATATTTACTGAAGAGATTTATATAACTTATATCTGAAGTATATATCATATGAAGTATAGGAATTAGGAAGAATGATTATGATTTGTAGAACTATGCACTACTCGACATAATTTTAAAACATCGAAGCCAATTCTGTTTTCATGCTTCTTAAATCTTAACTGTCGTTAAACCTGCAGAAGTTGGCTTATTAGCACTTAATATATTTATAACCACTGTTTTAAATTATTTTGTGTAGTGTATAGTTCTACAAATCATTGTCATTAACCTCACCTCTAAAATTGTTTCATCATTTTAACAATATAGGAAGATTAACAATTTAAAACAATATATTAATATGTATATGGTATTTGAATGTTGAATTTAGAATGATTAACTTCTGATTTAGTCATCACACGTCTGATTTGCATTGATTACTGTCGTACAGCACTTGGGACGTATGGTAATCTTATTAACAACCCCCAACTAGTTAGCATACGACTTATTTCATTTCACTTCCGTACACAAAGTATAATCAGGCCATAATGTGGTGAGTTAATTGGAAGAGAAAACTGTGGAGGTTTTCTTTGTGCCCTACTCATTGTCGAAACCACACTGACCTATTTAGGCACCTCCAAGGAGGCCTTTATGCTCCATCAGAGGAAGGCTCGCGACTTCTTTGATGGAGCATGAAAGCAGCTGCAATCCTTTGGGTAAATTGACTTAAGATTCAATAAATGTAAATTTTATTAATCAATTAATTAAGTATTATTAAAGTAATTAATCCCAAATTAAATGTCATGCTAATAGTGGTGATTGAAGGGTAAAGCACGAGATACTGATTTGGTAGGTCCAGGTTCGATACCCGCCATCGGCAATCCTGACTTCAGGTTTTTCCAAGGTTTACTTTAGTCGTTTGAGTCCTCTTCAACCGCCCTCAAATATTCACAAATACAGACTAGGGCCATTTTATTCATTCTGCATTAAAAACAACTCGACTAAGCGAAAAGTAAACATCGCATTAGATGTTCCACCCAAAGGCAGGATTTTTGGCGCCGCATTAAACTGCATGTCCAAGCTGTTTTGTAGGCCTATATGGCAATGCAGTAATTATTTATCTATATCTAAATAATGGCATAATTTATAAATATGTTGTTATAATAAATACACAAATGGTGATATGAATGCATGAATGACGAGAAAATGAAGTAATGAAAGATTCACACAAAACTATGAACTACATACATCAAATGGGTACCTAGCGATCAGTGAATATATAGGAGTAGGCTCCTTATTGTATGTGTATGCCATAATTGGTCTAACCTTGGTGCTTAGTGAAACTTCCGATATTATAATCCTATATTTCGTTCTAGTATTGTGTGATCGAATTAAGTTTTTTGTAGGCTTACTTCATTAAAATTAATGAATTTTTCCACGCTGCTTTGTGCCGACCGGACCCGCGTCAGGTGTTGTTCGGTACAAAGACGAAGCAAAAAATATTACGTCGTCTTTTGCGCGGTCTAATGGCTTTCATGTGCAATAACTATAACTTTGTCCGGGAAAAAGTTCTTTTAGTTACATATGCACTTTAAAGGTATACCCAAAACATTATTTTTTTAAAATTGTAAGTAATAAAAAGGTAATTTATATAATAAAAAACGAAATCACTTGTCGGGCATGAATTAATCGTTATTCAAAATTAAAAATACGACAAAAAAATCCCACAACAGCAAAATATAGAAATTACAATCATTTAGGCCTACTGAAAAATCAAAATAGGCAGGCGCGATTTGAAAGTAATTGTATTAATCAAGTTTACAAACAAATTTTCTTCCGAATCATTCATAGAAAATAAGGTTTTTATTTGCAGTGTGTTATTTAAAATGCTAAAATGCATTGAATTTTACAAATACATAAATATGGCCAAACAAAAAATAAGAAAGAGCATTAATATTTTAGAGAAAATTGACATGTCCGTTAAAATATGTAAATTTTACCTGTATGTGATCAAACACACAAGATATTATTTATTTGTAATGGTTGTTTATAGGCCTACACGTAAATGCGTCGTTTGGCTGTACGCCCATACCATGAATAATGAAAACTTATAAGAAAATCACAGTCTGCTATTTGCCTCAACATTTGAGGCTAGAGTATTTACATCAAACATGTGTAGATTCTATTCTTAGTACAACCGCGATAGCCATGAAGTAGAATGCTATGTAATAAGTGAGGTTATGGGCGGCTCATCAGGTCATGCAAGTCATGGTGACTATAGGCCTACAAGCTACCGACGAGGGCGACGACAATATTTGAACAACGCACACAAACACGATTGTACTAGGAAAACGCCAAAGTCGTTGTTAGACGAGTGAGTGAGTCATGTGTTGAGTAGCTGGGAACATTCCACTTCCTCCCACAACATAAAGGTGGATCCAGCATGGGGCTTTCCTCCTTAGCCTATCATACGCTAGAGTGGCGCATTATGACATTACAGTTGACGCGTTCTAAGGGTTTTGAGTTTAGTTGGAATAAGGAACATAATAACTGTAATGGATTGGATATTGCTTAACGTCTCATATTTATGCAACTTGGCTAATCGAGACGAAGGGAGGGACGTAAGGGATGACGTGGGGGGACAAGGGGTGGACAGGCCTGTGCTGGTCAGAATAATTAAGAGAACTTATATCCCGGACAAAGTTATAGTTATTACAAATGAAAGCCATTAGACCGCGCAAAAAACGACGTAATATTTTTTGCTTTGTTTTTTCTGCCTTCAAAGTCCAACTCGCTACCTTCCCGTGGTTTGGCCTGTGAGTAGGGGAGTAGTGTATTCCCCAAAACTAAGGGCAAGCTCTGGCCGGTTGGGGTGCGTGTTGCAGAGAGAGCTCTCGCGCAACTTTTTATCACACCTTTCTTCATTCACACAGCAATTACTCATATTTATTTTCTTCTTTCACTTTTTTCTTCTAGTTGGCTAAGGCGCTTTTATACCCGGAATGTTGGAAACCCGCGGGTTCAAACAACGGACGGGATAGATTTTGCTATTTCTGGATTATATTATTATTTCTGGAATATTATAGAACATGTTTTGAAATACATACAGGTCCAGGGTCCTACAGTACTATAGAAAACAGCTAGTACGAAATAAGAGAAATGATTGCAAGGTTTACTATCTATAATTCTCCGAGCGGAATTTTGAGTAAACTTGAGTGTGCAACATTCGATACACATGGTCACTGCATGCAAACATGATTCGTTGAAAATGATTATTTCATAAACAAAATACACTGTCGTTAAATTAAATGAGACATTCTCAGCCTATTTTCAATTTATTATTTTATTGTGAGTTTAAATCGTACGGATTTTGCTCAAAAATGTTAACTGCACCCTGAGAATTAGTACCGGATGTCTGATAAAAATTTCAGCACAATCTGTTTAGCCGCTTGGCCGTTTTGGAGCGAACTCACTCACCACTAAAAAACAGATCTTGCGCCGTTTGACTTGACTTGTAAGACTCCTCTACTCTCCGTCGTCTAATAATACAGGGGCCATCAAATTCCAACTCGCAACCTTCTCGTGGTTTGGCCCGTGATTAAAGGAGTTTTTCTCCCTGAAACTAATGGCGAGCTCTGGGTCGTCGTCGGGGAACTTTCCCCTTCCCTTTGACTACCTCCCCGACGGCGACGACAATGACAACACGGACGGATGATGACACAGACGGAGACGACCACGACGTGGGGGAACCTCTCTGCCCTCCCCCATACGCTTGTGGCTGGTTCTGACCAGCACGGCCTGTCCACCCCTTGGCCCCCCGCGTCTCCCCTTACGTCCCTCCCTTCGTATCGATTAGCCAAGTTGCATAAATATGAGACGTTAAGCAATATCCAATCAATATACCCAATAATACACGGGGGTTTTGAAACTTTACAATCATGGAACGATAAAGGTTATGTAAATAAGGGTATATTTAGCGGATAAGAGGAAACTGAAATTTGTTCGCAGTGCATTAACTTTTTCATTTTTTGAGTGCGGCACCCAAATTATTATATAAGTAGTAGTGTATACAGTTGAGTAGCCTATATATTACGGTTCTCACATTCAGAAATGTTGAAGGTGCGGCCCAAGGCCACCAAAACATTCCATATCACCATTGTGGAAGGGCAATGCAAAATCAACGCATGTCAATCGGGGGCCAGATAATATAGACGGACAGAAAGGTAATGATTTTATTTACATCGCCCCCCCCCCTCTCCCCGTCATACGAATAAGGCAGCTCATAAAAGTTGACGATGAAGGCGTTATAAAAAAACAATTACCTGTTTACTGAGGAACTTCACATTGACGGGAAATAAAGGTATAGAGAACGTACTAAGTTGGCTGACGCGCAAGTGTCAGATATAATGTAAACAAAGCTATCTTGTTCAATGCCCTCTGCTGCACAATGGAACGTTGATATTGCTTATTTAAAACACAAATTTTATCCACTTACAAACCCGTTTCTTTTAAATAAAATATATATTATTATTACGATGATATCAGGCAAATGTTTGACAACACTTGCTTAGCACAGTTGAGCACATGGAACTGTATATCATTGTCATGTAAGCACAGGTAGTTTGTGTATCCTTCATCATTTCAGTCTACTCGTTTTGTTTTCTAATCATAAGAAATGTCTTGGTCATCCCTGGCTGAATGCAAATGTAGTGTCGTGCGCTCGCCCAAGTCTAGCCAGGTTGACTTGAATTACGTGATCAGCTGTCACGATAGAGAATATGCGAGCAGTGCGAGTATTGTGGCAAAAACAATCGACAGGACAGACATCGATCGTGTGTCGGTCGTATTTGTAGCTATATGGTGCGTAACACATTGGCTTCTTTGTATTTCTCTGTTGTGTGTTTAGGACATGCGTTTTAGGAAACTTGCCGTTCGCACCACAGGAGTTTGAAATTTGAACAATTGTCACGGAAGTCGGAAAGAAAGGGTTCTCCAGTCATACATTTTTAAAATAATTTTTTTATATACACTTTGTTTTTCACGATTTTGGATTTAAAAAAAAGCCCAAAAATTAATCATATTTTTATTTTTTTTTTCTGCTGATGAAGAAATTTTAATAATCTTCTACTTGGGACCATGAGTTTAAAATAATTCAAGCTCAAGGTAGGATGAAACACACGTGATGGCGATTTTAAATTTAAAGTAACTTTCTGGAAGGTATCAATGCGTGAGGGCGATTCAAATAGAGACACACAGGTGGAGAAATTTTTTTTGTGAAAAAATGGTGCCAAGTATAAAAATTGTACAAATCTGGGCTAAAAGGTGCCGAGGAATATGGACTCTGGGAAATTAAAAGTAACGATTGATAAAGTAAAAAAAATTGTTTGTGGACTATACCGTTCCCCTAGTGGAATTTGAAAAATTTTTTTTCATTTTTGAAGAATGGATTGAGGGGCGGTAGGTAAAAAACCTAGCTACAATAATAAGGGGTTTGTTTTTAAATTGATTTTAAAAATACCAGTACTCCAATAATCTAAAAAATATAATTGATTTTTCGGCCTGAAAAAAAAGGTAAATCAACCAACCCAGTAAAAAAAGGTAGTAGAACATTAATAGATCTAGTTATATCTAATGACTTTGAGTAAAAAGAAACCCCGGGGGATATCCAAATTTTACAATCATGAAACAATTTATATTGATTAAAACCTTCCTATGCTGACAAAATATGCAATGTCCAAAAGACATATGAAAAAAAGAATTTTAAAAAATTTTGATACCGACATATTCAGTCAAAAATTTTTGGAAGTAACTGGTATCGCTCATTACAGACGCAAACCTTTTACTGAAAACCCTTTGTAAATAACAAACTAACGTCTTGACTTTTTTTCCCCCTATTAAACTGAATTTTGTAGAGATCCCAAAATAAAACCCCAAAACCCTGGTTTATGAAAAAAAAATCGGGTTTTGAAAAGAGATTTGATGTATAAAAAAGAAAAATTTAAATAATACTAATTATGATGGGATAAATTAAGAAACTCGGAAGAACTTATCAATGAAAAGGGCAAAATAAAAGAGATTCATGCATAACAATATTGAAAAGCCAAAGGTGATAAAAAAAAATGGGGAAAAAACCAAAAAGAATTATCAAAAAAACTGTGACATAATGATATACAAGAAATAGTTTTTGATGTTCCATGCTCGGATACTGATTAATTGAAAAAAAATTTAACAAATTATGTAGATAGTATTGATGAGATTTAAAAGTATTCATCAGAAAAATCCCAATGTTTTTTTGGGGATAATCCACAATCCCCCTTTTTGTGAGTTCAGAAAATCGAAGAGTTTCCCATCTCTAAAAATGAATAAAAAAATTTTTAAACCCCCCAATAAATTTTGCACTGATGAGGGAATATACCCCATATTTTAAAAACTGGTATAGTGTAATTAAAATTACGACATGCTAAATGTAATAAATACATCACTCAATAGTGTGATTTCCTGAAATTTGGGAAAATGTCGATACATCCCCAATCCCCAAAGAAACCTAAACTAACAAAGCATTGAATTTCCCCCATTGAAAATTTTACCAATTTACGAAAAAATCCCTTTAAAAAACTGTAATAAACCCAAATAAATACTTTCTTAAAGAAAATAAATTAAAGTGAACAAAATCTGGTTTTTGGAAAAATCACCTTGGAATCAGCCAATACAAAAAGAGTTTTGAATGGAAAGAAGAAATTTAACAGGGCAAAATAGTTTTTGCGGGTTTCTGGGCCAAAACGGCATTTTAAACAGTTTATAGACATAAATTTTTAAAAAAAACTAACTAGACTTGGGATTATTGATAAGTACAAAATGGTTTACTGAGTATTGATGATAGGAAAAAAAAAAGTTAAATTTTTCAAAGTTTTCCGAGTTATAAATAGTAAAATATGGGGTTCCACAAAAGGGGCGTGGGGACCCTTTTGTTTTCAATATTATAATGAATTTCCCAAATTATTGCAATTTGTTTGATAAAATTTTTTGCTGATGACATGTTTTCTATTTCGGCATGACTTAAATACATTTAAATTTAATACTAAATAGAGAGTTAAGACTAGTAACTGAATGGATGTCGGCGATAATTCAAATTAAATTTTTGATAAATGTAAAACTGATCATATCTACCAATGCTAAATTAAAAAAACTGGTGTAAATACTAATAAGATAGAATTTTATGGTGAAGGATCGAAAGGTCACTGAAATGAAATATTTAGGATTGTTTTTGAAAGAACTTAAGTTTGTAAAATAAAAAATATTGGGAAAAAAATTTGTAAAAAAAATAGGATTTTGGGGGCGCATAGGTAATCCTTGTCTATGTGGTCTAAACAAATAGTTTATAACACATTATTCAGCCTCAAAATTTTTCACTGGCCCCCTGTTATTTTTAGCTAAAAAATCAGACCTGTCTTTACAAAAACTTCAGATAGAGGAATGGTTTATAATAGGATGTTACAAATATACACCAAAGTGCAATGCTCACTACTTGGTTTTATGAATGTTGAAGAAAGGTGCACATTTGCCAATCTTTTTAAAAAAAGTTTAAAAAATATGCTGCCTGAATATTTAAAATGTAAAGTTGTTATGGTAAAAAAATATAAAATTCACACAACACAGGGCTGTTTAAAATAAGTGTTATTGAATTTAGGGGCAAAAGGCATCAATGAAGTCGTTATTTGGAAGGGTATTAAACTTTATAATAAACTACCAAATAACTTAGGGAATCTGCAAGTTGGATTTTTTAAAGAAAATGAAAAAATTTTATTATGAAAGGTAAATAATCGATTTTATTATTTTGTGAAGGGTCAGGGCTATACATTTTATAGTGTTGATTATGTCTGATTGTTCTATTATTAAGAATGTATAAAGCATATTATGTTCTGTATCGATAATAATAGCTGAACTCAGCTAATAATAAACGATTATTATTATATTACTAGGAAAACGCTAAAGTCCCGCCGCGTTGATGGATGAGCGTTTTTGTAATTTTTTTGTTTGCACTTTTTGCGTTTGTTTGCACTTTTCCTTTGCAAGTGCTTTTTGAATGCATTGTAGGTGATTGTTGTCAAGTTTCTATTGTTACGTGTTAATTGGTATTATAAACCTCAATAAACTCATATTAAAACCTTTATTTCTGTGGATTCTGGCTAACTTTTCAACTTTTTCTTTCAAAAGGTACAACATCACCATAACCTTAATGTCCATGTGAAATCTGAACGTTGTAGCCCCACCCATTTGGTCAGAATCGGCCCGAATGGGACGAAAATATCGCTCTAAAAATTGAAAAACTTATATTAAAACCTTTATTTCTATGAATTCTGGCTAACTTTTTCAACTTTTTCTTTCAAAAGGTACTACATCACCATAACCTTAATGTCCATGTGAAATATGAACGTTGTAGCCCAACCCGTTTGGTCAGAATCGGACCAAATGTCACGAAAATATCGCACTAAAAATCGAAAAAAATCGTAAAAGTACGATATTCATGAGAAATATTTTTTCGATTGTACCCAAAAACAATACACCTCTAAGTTCAGAGAAAACGAAGGTCCGGTCAAATTTTCATCAAGATCGCATATGCCGTTTGCCCGGAATCGAGCGAACAAACAGACGGAAAAAAAAAAAAAAAAAAACACCCGAGCTAAATTTTTTGGGGGGTCAGTGAAATTGAAGTCTTCGCTTCACTCGCTACGCTCGCTACGCTTATCCAATTATCTTTATTGACAACTTTGCAAAGTTGCATTTACATCGGATGCTTCCCGGAGAGCGAGTTGCTATTTACCAACTTCCAAATGTGTCCTATTCCCACAATTCAGGGGCAGGCGATATCATTGCTTAACCTTTTCCTTTCATTGATTGATCTGGCTGGCTCCTTAGTAAATCAGCTTGTTACTATAACTGAACAGACTAGGCTATACACAAAAGAAAAACAATTCTGTTGACACGTACAATCATAAGTCACATTGTGTAAAATGCAGTAGACGCGTGAGATTTTTTCAAACTCTTGAATAAACATTTTTTAGTTTATGGAAACAACAAGTTCACCCCCTATAGTTTTTAATTTTATCAATGATGTTTGTTCCTGGACTGATGGAGAACGTTGAACGTTGGATGTTTCATTTTCAACAGTTCATATTATAATATTGTCAATCAACGTTGGTGTACAACCAACCTGCCAAAATCTTCAGCAATACAATTTTCATGTAAAAATTGTGTGTCAAACGTTCTTTGTGGCCACTGTTGGTCATTTCAAGGGAACGCGCATGTTCTTGCTTGACCTTCGATTTATTTTTGGTAAAATTGAGATTTTCATCTTTTGTTCACCCAAAAGCGTGGCAGGACAAAGTTAAGAGATTTCGAAGGTCCCCTGGAAAATCTGAATGGCCATGCTCTCATTGTTATAAAGATGTAGTTTTTGCTCACTACACTCTTCAAATTAATTAAACACTTCCTGATGCAGAAAGAGATTTCTGTCCTTCGTTAATGAGTTATTTTCTGAATAATTTGCCACTGTATTGAAATGCAAACTGTATTATTTCCTTGTATATAAATGTTTTATATCGGTACACTAAGACCCTGGAGGGACTTACACATGCCAATGCCAATGAAGGCAGTTATGTAAATAGTTACAAAACACCAGCCTATAAATCTCGGACAAGGCTTGGTAGGTAATGAAGGTAATTTAGACGCGATCGTTGTTGTCAGCATCGATTAGCCTAGACAGAAGGTGGACACTTTCACACTCTTAGTCTTCACAATAACAAACACTTGTTGCTACTTCCTTAACTCTCTACGCATCGCCTTACAACATCAGGCTATATTGCGCGCCGTCCACTGAGCACTAGGGGAGCGTTGTAATAATGTATTATTAATATTAGTAGTTTTAGGGCGCTTTAACAGCAAAGATTATTCGCGCCTCCAAGATATTTAATTGACTATGTATGTAAAATACCGGAAAACAAGTTTAAATGTGTTTTGTTACAAATCATTGTAGTTATTATAACTTGTATTATGTATTATTATAAGAAACTTCTGAAAATAGTATTTTTGGGAAAAACTTGTAATTTAAAAAAAAATGCACAGGGATATTTCGACTTTTGTTTAAAAGAGTTTTTCAAACTTGGGGTTGAACAAATTAAAAACTTAGAACAATGCAAAAGAGATATTAACAAAATAAAAAGTGCTGGTAGCAATGAAAAACATGTCTATCGTTCAGTGCTTACACCAGGGAATTATAGCAACTTTAAATCGTGAAAGATCACGTGTTAAGGGCGGGGGGCACATCCCCCATAATGTACGAAAAATGGACACTGCCTTTGAATTTGTGTGCAGGCATCTAGTGGTTTGTTTGATTTTAGCAAATTACTCATAAAATGTATTTATTAATATAATTTGTCGCCCAATGCGATAAGAGAAGTAAACGAAACTTCAGCTCAGCCTCAGAAATGTATTTTATTTCTATTATTGCTAGTAGCACGAAGTTCAAAACATTAATTAACCAGGAACAATCTTATATTGAAAACGTTTTAAAAATAAAAATTTGGCACAAAATTTTGCCTCTTAAGCAAAAATTTCGTAAACTTATTTCAATATCGTTGGGACAAAAATAACAAGTTTAAAATTGGTTCATTTAAATTAGCAAAATTGGTATAACCGTATCAATTATCAGTACGATTTATCAAATGATTCCCCGGACAAACCCGTAATTATTTGTCCATCCCTACTTGCTTAAAAGAGTTTTATGCAAGTTAGGTCGTCATCATCTCCATAGCTAGGTATCAACAGGTAAATCATCAGAAGACTGAAGAACAATGGAATAATAAATCCTGTCTGTAGTGCCGCCTGACCTTAAAGAAACGGCAGGCTATACAATGACTGAGAAATGAAGTCCTTCGTGGATTCGGTGAAAATCTCCAAAATTGGCTTCAAATAAAAATACAAAAAATAGACTCATGAATGAGTAATATGTGGTTTACGATGGTCTATCTATATTTTCAGGGACCGCTTGTATATTAGAGGGGAACACGCTCGGGTTCGGGCCTCGGGATCCACGAAATAGTGAGAGGTTGTTCGAGCCTTCACTGATGGGGGAGGTGCCGAGTACGCGGTAACTCAAACTTTCTGGGACTCTAGCCCCACCACCTAGCCAAAACATTCCGTGTCGCCCTTGCTGAAGGGGGAGGTGCCGAGTACGCGGTAACTCAAACTTCCTGGGACTCTAGCCCCACCACCTAGCCAAAACATTCCGTGTCGCCCTTGCTGATGGGGGAGGTGCCGAGTACGCGGTAGCTCAAACTTTCTGGGACTCTCGCCCCACCACCCAGCCAAAACATTCCGTGTCGCCCTTGCTGAAGGGGGAGGTGCCGAGTACGCGGTAACTCAAACTTCCTGGGACTCTAGCCCCACCACCTAGCCAAAACATTCCGTGTCGCCCTTGCTGAAGGGGGAGGTGCCGAGTACGCGGTAACTCAAACTTTCTGGGACTCTAGCCCCACCACCTAGCCAAAACATTCCGTGTCGCGCTTGCTGAGGGGGAGGTGCCGAGTACGCGGTAACTCAAACTTTCTGGGACTCTAGCCCCACCACCTAGCCAAAACATTCCGTGTCGCCCTTGCTGAAGGGGGAGGTGCCGAGTACGCGGTAATTCAAACTTTCTGGGACTCTAGCCCCACCACCTAACCAAAACATTCCGTGTCGCCCTTGCTGAAGGGGGAGGTGCCGAGTACGCGGTAACTCAAACTTTCTGGGACTCTAGCCCCACCACTAACCAAAACATTCCGTGTCGCCCTTGCTGAAGGGGGAGGTGCCGAGTACGCGGTAACTCAAACTTTCTGGGACTCTAGCCCCACCACCTAACCAAAACAGGTGCCGAGTACGCGGTAACTCAAACTTTCTGGGACTCTAGCCCCACCACCTAACCAAAACATTCGGTGTCGCCCTTGCTGAAGGACAATGCCAACTAAAACGTATGTCAATATTGGATGTCGTGAGACGCGACACACGCACAGACGGACGGACAGACAAGTGATGGTTATGCTTTTTATTTCATATTTACCGTAATGTTTATGATTATTGTGTCTTAAATTGTCTGCGTACAACAATAACATTTCTTAATTTCTCGTGTGAAACCTAATTTGGGGGCGTTTGTGCCCCAATTAGGGTATGATAAAGGGCCTTTTAAAGGGTGTTGGCTCACTTTTAAGCGCACGCTCTGATTGGAAGCCCGGGATTCGAATCCGTGGGAACCGGTCATCCTTCCAGTCCAAACTCCAACATAGGCCACCTAGTTAGACAGAACCTGAAGAGGGCATGAATTGCACCCTGGGCAGGCTTCCCACGAAAAATGATGATAAAGAGCACTCGGTCCCTTCCATTCGCAAAAACAACTAAAGAAAATCTTGGATATGACTTTCAGTCAGGTTTTTCGGTGGGGGATATCAAAATCCGGGACCCCAACAATCAAATCACATCAGTCCAGCGCTTCACCCTTGGGACATTTTTTTGGGTTAAAATACATGATACTTGGTGCTTTTTTAAGTCCCGACGAAGGGGTTCACATTACTCATTTCGGGCAGCCTAGATAATATGGGCCCGGTTTCGCCCCCGGGCCCAAAAATAGCATGCCTAAACCGGCCCCAAAGATGTGAACGCTAAATTCCTTTCCTCTACCCACACCCACCGATTCTTTTTTTTGCTCCGCCCCCGGAGTGATCGCCCTTTAGTCCAGTACGCAGTTTTTTTTATCCCCGTGACCAGTACATGAAAAAAGTAATAAAATTCGCTCTTTAAAACTGACCCCAACAATCAAAAAAACGAGATTTTTTTTCAAGTAAGATTTTAAATAATCTTTTTCAGCCCAAAAAAAAAAATCTACTTTTTTGGTTTTGGGTTAATTCGTCTACCGTAAGGTCATACTGCGCCAAATAGCTTTTTACGTACACCACTACTGCACCTAGTTGACTGTGCGTAGAAATATCCCGTAATGGATTGACAGTCCTTTCGAATAAGGAAATTTTGGTAAACCCTCCCCCCGCTCCCTTTTTTTAGATAAAACCCCTCTATTATGGGGTTTGTGGAACACTGGGGGAATGGTATTGTCAATCAAATAGATTTCTTTCCCCCCCCCTACCTGCTCGCCCTATGGTGGGGGGGAAAGGGGGGGAGGGGGGGGTAATTGTGTAAACCTGCGACCATTTTTACTGGCAGGTTTTAGTTGTCCCATTTTCTGAGTGCAACCCTGCGTGTTGCTCTTCTGCTCCTGGGAGGCTCTTTCGTACGCGTTTTTCAATGTCGAGGGTTTAGTGGCTACGCAAAAAGCCTTGCTTTTGGAACTTTGGTTGCGGGTCCTGGGCTAGGCAGGCCGGAAGGCTAGGCCGAGGCTAGGCTGGGCGGGACACCGGTGTTTAAATTTTATGTTCTTTTTATTAATTCGTGTTGGGGGTTGTACAAAAAGACAGACTAGACTAGGGAAACGCCAAAGTCGTTTTTAGCGAGTGAGTGACCATGTGGATCCCCGGAACGCGGTAACATTCCTTTTCCCCCCCTACCTTTTGGGGCCCCCCTAGCCTATCATAGGCTACAGGGAGCATTATGGCCAAGTAGCCCTAAACTTAAAATACCCTTTTATTTTACGAATATTATAATCAAACTTAAATCAAATTTTTCCCGCGTACTCAACACATGACTCTCTCACTCGTCAACAACGATTAAGCGTTTCCCTATCGGGGGTGGCTAAAGCCCCTTTAGCCGAAAGTGGGAGAAGTGGGTTCAATGGTCGGGAAAGTTTTTGAAATTTCTGAATTGTATTTTTTTAATTTTTTTTAAACATGTTTTGAAATGATAAACGCAGTGCATCCATACTGGACAAACATGAAAAAACTTAGCCAGTACGAAATACGTGAAAATATTGAAAGGGTTTACTCAATCACGAGCGGAATTTGGGGGGCCCTTGACGTCCAACATTGACAAACCTTGGACACGGCATTTCACCCCGGTAAAAAAAAAAAAAAATATTATTTCAAAGAAAACCTTGTCTTTAAAAAAATTTCCCTTTAAAACATTTCAACGTTTTTTTGGGTTTTTATTTTTTGCGGTTTAAATCGCAACGGTTTTGTGCTCATTTTGTTAGCAGTTCTCAGTTACCTGGCACGGATGTCTTTTTAAAAAATTTCAGCTCAGTCATTTGCTTTCGCCGATGGCCCGGACAGACAGACATTTAACTTTTAAAAACATTAACAACAAAATTTAAATCACGACCAAGGTCCGATCGAGTAGCGTTGTAACTACTTCGCTGCGCTCACTGTAAAAATGATTTTTGAAAAAAAAATCTGTGCATTCTGGCAGTGCACACGTCCCAAAAAAAAAAATTTAATTTTTTATAATAAATAAAAAATATTAATAAGTATATAATGGGCCTAACTTTTGTGTCTAATATCGATAATTTGCTAAATTTTAAATGTTTAAAATTAAAAAAAATTTTAAAATTTAAAAAAATAAAACGGTTATATGGGTTTTTTTTTTGGGTTTTAAAAATTTTGTCGGAAAGTTGCGCAAGGCGGTGTTTGAAAAGCCCTAATATCACCCCGGCAATCGCGCGGTTTTTTAGAAAAGCCCTAAACACCCTACAACTCGCGCGGTTTTTGAAAAGTCCTAATATCACCCCTGACAACTCAAGCGGGTTGAAAAGTCCTAATATCCCCCCTGAAAAACCGCGCGATGTTTGAAAAGTCCTAATATCACCCCCTGAAACTAAAAGCGGGTGTTTGAAAAGTCCTAAATCACCCGACATCGCGCGGTGTTTAAAAAGTCCAAATATCCCCCTGACAACCGAAGGGAAAGATGCTGAAAAAAATACTAAATTTCTCTTTTAAACGCATTTTTCTTGAACAAATGTAGGGGGCCTTTTTAAGTCTTTAGAGACGCACATTTTTTTTCGACCTTCCCAGTAACTTCAAATTTAATTTGCCAACCAAACCCGGTTCAGAATACATTATATACCTTTATAAGAGGTTATTTAATCATAGGTTTTAGATAATCAGTCCCGATGTCAAAGATGATAAAAATTGCGATCTTTAGAAATCCCCGGCTCTTAGATAATTTTTTCAATATATGGGCTACTTTCATTTGCCGCATAATGGCTTTTTGGTCTAAAAAGAAGGTCAATAGTATCTGACTACAAAAGGCTTTTTTAAAATTTATTGCAAGTAATTTAAAAAGGTCCCCATTATCGTATAAGATGGAGACTTTAAAGAGCTTGGCTCAGTGTCTCCACTTTCATAAGTTTTTGCTCCGGGTGGTTTTTTCAGTTGCTCGTTAAACAATTGAATACTTAACAGTTCTTTAAATCAGATTCCCTGCCAATAATATAAAATTTGGTTTTGATTTTATAAAGGAAAAATAATAATTTATTTTGTGCTTTTAACTTATGCCAAAGACCTTGAAAAACCCCTACAACCCCTACCCACACCCAAAACGCATGCCCCGCTATATAAATTAAAATCATTTTTGAAAGGGAAACTAAAATCTGGGTCCCTTTTTTGTTTATGTTCTCCTCCGTAAAGTAGTGGATGCCATTGGGGCCTTCCCATTTACAGTCTTAGCATGCCTTGTTGTTTTTGGGGTTTTTGTCTGATACCTACTGGTAATCTTACTGGACATCAAGGGGGCCTTTTTCCAACGATTTTTGGGCTTGCGTTTGGAAACTCCCCTCCTACCCTCAGAAAAAAAGTTACGACCCATCGTTACTGTAAAGCCGTTTAGTTCCTTTTTAGAGACGAAGAATGTGGGTTTTACCAGCCCTCCTCTCTCGGACTAGGACAGTTCTGTACCGTCGGACTGGCGTTAAACTCAACAGACAACAATAATCTGGAATATCTAGTTTATGCATGAAAAAAAAATCAACCTTCGGTTCAAACGAATCAAAAAATATAATAACAAAATTTACAGCGCGAAGAACGATTGCGTAAAAAAGTGTTTTTTTAAAGGTACTGTACAAGTTTTTACTCGTTCTTTGGGCCCGATAAATCCCCTTATTTTTTTTGCACAAATTTTTTTTTGATGGGTGCAACAGGGTGATATGATATTTTGTTTCAACCATGGATTTACAAGAAGGACGAGAAAAATCCCCCGGGGTGACAGTTATCTTTCGCCTAGCTCGCCTGAAAATGTGCGTTCTGCGAATTTGCTCCCCCAAAATGACCGGAAAAAGAGATTTATCACTGCTTCGGGTTAATTTTACCCCTTTAGAAATTGGAGGCAGTAAATAAATAAAAAACAATTCCGAAAGGGTTTTTTGCCCCAAAAATAGTATACCAAAAACGGGGGTTTTTTAAATGATGACACTTTCTCCCAATATTCCGAATTGTTTTTCTTTTTTTTTTAAGTTTTACAATGGGGCATATCCAAATCAAATGAAATGAACGAACCGGTTTTTAAGAATTGGGGCCCTTCTATCGCTAAAAATTATGAGTAATGTCTTTAGACAAAAACAAATACGAAAATTTAAATTTTGGGAACAAAAAAAATATTAATTCCTAGAAAAAAAAATTTTTTTTTAATTAAGATTTTGAATGGTTTGAAAAAAAATTAAAAAGGGAAAAAAATATTTAGCAAAAATCTTTAATACGGTACAAATTAAGGGTAAATTGAATATATATACTTTTCATTTCCTAGGTGTTCTGATTTGTTTTTCCCTCAATAGCTACGAAGTAGGGGCACGTACAATTCATTGAACTTTATGCAATCATAACATGATAATTTTTAATAACGGCAATTAGGAATACTTCAATTGATAACAAAATTTACTACTAACCATTTATAGTAACTGAAAGAATATTAATTCTAGATGTAAAGGCCCCCAATAAATTTTTAAACATTTTTGTCACTTTGAAATTTAAATGTTGATTTTTTATAAAATCCGTAAAAAATTTAAAAAAAAAAAATGAATTTACATAAACATTACTTTTTTTAAGTTGGGCATACTTTTAAAGCTGAATAAATAACAAAATTTGAACTAGACAAATTTAGTAAAAAATTTTTTCGCCGATAAGTCAAAAGACAGACGTAAAAAAATTGTTTAAATTTCATCTTCCAAATTAAAATTCCCCCCCCCGGTAATAGGGGGGTGTCCTTAAGGCTTAGAGGACCGGGTCCTCCCAAGGTACGGGGTCAGGTCTTGTAAGATGAGTAAGAAACACGGGATCTGTTTCGCAAGTACATCGAAAAGCTATCACTAGAGGGAATACGTGTGGGGATTAGGCATTCCCTGTTCCTGAGCCATAAATCTTTTTCGGTAAATTATTATTTTGTGTAATTTTTAATAATAGATAGGTTTTCACCCCTATCAGGGCAGTGGCAACACATACTAAATCAGTATAAAAAAAGAAAAAGCAGGGTATTTTGGACAGATTTAACAAAAGTTACTGAAGATTGAATTGTTTTTTTTGTTTTTGATGAAAATTTTTTTATAAAATTTTAAATAATAATAAAAAAAAAATATAATAAAAAAAAATTAAAATATTAAGAGAAAAAATTCTTAGATATGGGTCCCATTTTGTTCTTACAAAATTAAAGTTTTGACTCGTTTGGGGGAAAAGGGTAAAGTTACGGGGAAATTGGTTTGGTCGCTTTGTTTATTCCCCACTGAAAATCAGTTATGAAAACGAGGGGGTAGACTCAAAATAAAACTATGTATTTATTTTTTTATTTATTTTTTCCCTAGAAGAAATAATAATATTATAATTTTCTGCTCGCCATGAGGTCACTCAGTATATAGCTGCAAATCATACAAAACTGTTACAATGAAAATGACCCAGTTACAGTTAGCCGTGTGTGCTGCACATAGGCAACGTTTAAATTGATTTTTGGTCAATTTTACCCACTTTCGAATGTACTTTAAATTTAAAAAAGAAAAAAAAAATCATTAAACAAAGTTATTATTTGCAATAAGTAAAACATTTTAAATTTAGCATCGAACCAGCGACCACCCGAACTGCAAGTTTTACGTATGTCGGTCAACTCATGCGGATCTAAATCCAGAGTAGCTGCCGTGCACATTTGTTTTGGAAAGTTGCCCAGGCACGCCGTCAAGTTTTTGGCAAAGACTGCGCTGTGCAGTGTCCACCACATCTCCGGCACTGCTTGCTCTGTTTGTCACAGGGGAATCCTCAATAGCCAGGTGATGGTTTGTTTGTCCATGTTTTTTAACTTTTGTTTTTCTGTCCGGGTGTAATTACAACCATTCTACCTTCTTCTTCGAAAAAATGTACATGTTAATTTTTTTATCATTATTAGGCATATAATTTAAACCTTTAGTCAGGATTGCCCGGTGTCAACGGGATTTGAACCGGGATCAGTGAAACCTCAGCAGAGATATGCCCATTATTGCCTCCAGCATCAATGAGCCTATGAAAAATTGAAGCGATCTAGGCCTCGACCTACAGAGAAAAAAGGGTTTTCGGGTAACTTGGTTTCTGAGCGCGTCAGCTGTTACCCCTTTGCTAGACTAGATGACGCATGAGTAACTGGTTTTCGTCATGCGTCGTTAGTCTAAGGGGTGGAGAAGGAATCACCCTTTACTCGACAGATCCCGTGATAGGCACGGGAGAAAGGGGGTGGGGGGTTCTACGTCGGGGTCCGCGATGCGTTGCGGGGCCTCGTCGGGGAGTCATCAAGGGGAGGTCGTCTTAAAAAACGGGGACCTAGAAATATTTTCCTACTTAAAGTGATGTTTTCGAGATGGCCTCTTATCTCGCCTTTTTCGAGCGGCAGAGGAATGCACTGCGCCACATCGTACCCGGGCCCCCGATGAATCGAACCGTAAGTCAATCGAGAGTTTTTTACATTTCGACAAATCGTAGAAGGGAAAAAACAATAGAAGAAGCCCCCGCTATGTGTATATACCCGCAGTTGATTTTTTATTTTTCATCAATTCCTTTTTTTTTTTTTTTTTTTTCTTTTTTTTTTTTTTTTTTTTTTTTTTTTTTTTTTTTTTTTTTTTTTTTTTCTTTTTTTTTTTTTTTTTTTTTTTTTTTTTTTTTTTTTTTTTTTTTTTTTTTTTTTTTTTTTTTTTTTTTTTTTTTTTTTTTTTTTTTTTTTTTTTTTTTTTTTTTTTTTTTTTTTTTTTTTTTTTAAATAAAAAAAAAACGTTTAGTAATGATTTTTTTCCCCAAAACAAAGGGAAAAAATCCGCAAAAACACATGCAGCTCAATGCACCAATTATGCTCATCCAACAACGCGCCGAAAAAAAGCGTTTTTGCGAAGCTTCCTAGTTAAAAAATAATTAATTAATGCGAATGCGGGGGGGATAGAGTTTTTTTTTTTTAAACGGGCCCCTCGGACAAATCCCTTCAGAAAACTGTCCTCAATTCCAATATGGCTTACCTTGGGTTTTTTAGTTAGATACCGTGGCAATTGCAGCTTTTGGGGAGGTTTTTCACGAGAAAAATTTAAGCAGTGAATAACCTCATTTCTTTTGCACAACCCTGGACTCGTGCCATTCAGGCAGCACCGTAGAACCCAGTGCACATTCAGTGCCAAAGGGTTATAACGGTTGCACTGGTACACACTCGGTGCAAGCCCGTGGACCATGGAAAAATCCACTCCCCAAAAGATGACAAACCAGCCTTGACGGTGATGTTTATGCAAACAGCGGAATCGCCTTGATTTATAATGGACCCCCCCTTTTCGTGTTTGGGGTGAGGGTAAACCCAAACCAGAGCTGAGATGTTAAATCCAGATTTGGACGTAAGTCCATCGTTTTTGGGTTGGAAAGTGTAAACGGGGACTTTGGGGTCGTCCCAGCAACGAGGCACTAATAAATTTTACGGGGTTACGAATAGCGTTTTTATTCTGGCGTTTTCTGCGGGGGGAAACGTGTCCAGCTAGACTGATGGTGTTCCCTATTAAATATGCCCGGGCTATAGTTGGTCATTTTTTTCTTTATGGGGCGGGCCTCAGGGTTGGCTTGGTGTCTGTAAATTTAATGCCCCGCCCCCTGAAAAAAGTTTGGGGGGGGCTGAGTTGGTTTGGGTTTGGGAGTTGGGGGTACTCTAAATACATTTTTTTTTATTTATTTCAGTATTCCATAGTGAAATTCCAATTTTTCCCTAAATTTTTTTGGATCAAAATTCCCTTAAGGGAAATCCCCAAAGAAAAGGGTTCCCCAACGTTTCCTGATGTCAAAGTCAAAAAGCTTTTGTACTCCATCTTGAAGAAAGTTTCATGGAACCTTCGAAATCTCCAACTTTTACCTGCCCCAAATTTTAGATAAAATCGAAGAAATTTTTGCTCGTGAAAACGAACTTTATGATAGTTTCGGGTTTTCGAAACATGTTGTCGAATTTATTGTTCTGTACCAGGCAAAAGTTACTCCCATTTTCGCAACATTACCAAAGTTCAATGCAAAAAAAAGAAATTCCCCCTCACAAATCTCTTGAAAATTTTTGGGCTTTTTATTTTACTATTATAAAATAACAATATAGGGCCTACTACTATTTTTATAACCGCTTTAACATTCTATATCGACTTGTATTTTTTTCTCCAACTCAAACTTTATGGACTTAACCAAAAATTTTTTATAAATCCCGTCATGTATTAGTTTAATAAAATTCAAGAAAAAAATTTCCTTAAAAATGTTTTTTTTTTTAAATATATGAATGAAGGAGATGGCTATCCGCCAAAATACAAAATGGGGTTCTTTTTCCTTCACTTATTCACAGACTGTCAAAAATTATTAAAAACTTTTTTTTTTAAAAAATTTATTTGGGAATTTTATATTATCGTTTTGTGCCATATATGTTTATGAAGCGTCCTTTTGGGTGTGTTATAAAAACTATAAAAACATTTGTAAATACAAATAAGCGTTTTTTTTCAAAGCGAGCTAGTAAATAAATCTGTAAAGTTTGCAGTACAGTACAGCCATGTGGTCTTGCACGAGGGCCTTGGGTAAGTATTTAGTAAAGTCTAATCCCCCTAACGGGGCACCTGAATAAGGGAAACTTCCGAGCGACAGATGACTTGACAATATTGCCCTCTTGAAAGGGTTTTAAATGACCCAGACCGGCCCTTTAAGTCAAAAGAAAGTTTATACAAACCTAGCTTACAAACCCAGATAAAAAAAGGGGAATGGGTACTTCAGACTTTTTGTGACAACATCGTGACTATAAACGAAAAGGACCGTATTGAGTTAGCCCATCAAAAAAATAACATATCCACAAACAAATAAAGTAAAAAAAAAGGAAGAAAAAGAAAAAAAAAGGTACAAAAAGCCTAATTTTTCGATTATTAAAAAAATGATTTAAAAAACAAAGACAACACAAATGAAAAAAACAAAAGTTTAAAGAAAATGTACGGGCAAAGAGTCTATGTAACCTAAAATAACTAAATAATGTTTGAAAGGCAATGAAATTTAAAAAATTGGACAAAACGTTTAAGAAAAAAAACTATTTTACACGCGTTGTTGATGAGCGTAATTTGGGGCATTGAGCTGCCAGTGTTTTGTGTTATGCGAATTTTCTGTTGTTCTGTGGGAAAAACATAGAAGTTTAAATTTTTGTAAATTAAATTAAAAAAAATATTTTTTATTTTTTTTTTATTATTAATCGTAATTGTAAAAAAAACGTAAATTTCGATTTTTATAAAAAAAATAATTTTCGATTGCGCTCAAATTTTAAAATAAATATTAAAACATAAAATTTAAGGGTTTTGCGAAAAAAACATTACAATCGGATAACATGTAGGTGTTAAGTCAAAAAAATTTTTTAAAAAAAAAAAAACCTGTAAAATTTCGATTTTTTTGATAAATTTTTTTCAAATTTCGCCAAATTCACAAGAATATCTTAATTAAAAAAAAAAGGTTCTATGCAAAAAAACCCTTAAAATCGGGTAAAGCATGTAGGGTTTTAAGTCGAAAAATTTTTAAAAAAACGAAAAAAATTGTAAAATTGCGATTTTCGTGAGAAAACATTTTTCCCATTTCCCCTCAAAAACGTGGGGATTCTAATTTTTCAAAGATTTTTAAAGGCTCCCTAAAATTTTCGCAATCGGAGTATGGTTTTGCCGGGAAACGTGTGGACAACAGACAAAAAAAAAAAAAAAAAAAAAAAGAAAGAAAAAAAAACATTTCCCGGGTTTTTTCTCCCCGTGTAAGAATGGAACTTTTGCTTCGCTCCCCTACGCTCATCCCCTTAGTTTGGAGTAAGAACATCACAAATAGTATTTTGAGAAGACCAAAGCGACTTGTCAACATTTTTCGACCATGCATAGCGGCATGTTGCATCTTTTTTAAATCAAGTTTATGAATCGCTTTTTTCAAGTATACGAGTTGGATGATTTATGTTTTTACCATAGTTTACCCATGACTTGTGATATTTTGAAATGTGTATCTTAAATATCTTGCGTACATTGATTGTCTGCGTTTTCAACAAAAACAAAACAGAAAACATCGTACAGCACTAGATATAACAGATACACAGTTCAAAATGTCACATGTCCTAGTCACGGGTAAGTGTAAACTATACTAAAAATATCAGCCGACCTACTTTTTGATAAACGATTCACAATCCACAAAATGCTTTTAAAAAGCCTCAATATTGGGAGTATACAACTATACATGGACGAAAAATGTTTAAAACTAGTTCAGTCTTCTCAAAAACCTATTTATGATGTTCAAACTCCAAAACTTGTATTTTATAGTTATTTTGGAAAATATATGAGACCGGGCAATTTAAACTTATTTTGATTGTTTCGAAAAGATTTTCATCCATAAAATTTAGTTCAAAGTTTTATTAAAATATTTTGGAGTGAAAAAGCGGGCACTATGTCACCAGCCTTCATGATAACAATCCACCGATCACGTAATTATTAATAAAATATAACTTGTTTTTCGGAGATTATCTCGGTTATGAAAGTACTTTTTAATATTGTTTGTTCTAATATGATAAAATTTACTCTTTGCACATGAAAATAAAATTTCAACGCTAGTTTTTGTCCGTATATTTATGAAAAATCAGTACAAAATAGTTCTGATAAAAATTCTTGAAACGGAACTTCAACAACAAACGATTGTTGAATGAACAAAATACTATCGCAAAGAAGAGGATTTTACAGTTTATCTAGGCGGCCGTGACAAATTATTCCACGGCAAAGGGGCTGGTGACTTCAGAGCCCCCCCCCCCAAAAAAAAAAAATGGTCGGAAAATATAAAGTAACAAACTTTGACCCTCAATGAAAGTGACAATATTTCTTTTAAATTTTAACATTTTTGCTAGCAGTGTTAGTATTAATAAATTTAGGACTATCTGCCCCTATACTAGAATCAATATTGGACGATTGTGCATATTCCCTATTCAGAAATATACAAAAATGAATATTATTCTGAGAGTTATTGAGTGGGACGATTACGTTGGTCCTTGTGTTTATGGTACCACCCATGTAGGGTTGTTCCATGTTGTTGATAGTAATTGAATAATAGCTTGAATTATTCTTCAACATTGGCGGAGATATAAAATACGTCTGGAATGGGTTTCTAAACCGATCATCAATATGACGGAAGTCCAGGCTGTATTCAAATGAACTCGCCGATCTTGGCCATGGAAAACCATCAAGGTTCTTCTGTTTCACAACGATATTATCTTATTGTCTCCGACTTGATCACAACAAGATAGTTAAACTGGAGTTTTATGGTATATCGACGAGGTGTTGTGAAACTAGGTATGGCCCACCGGCTAGGTGTTGTGAAATTAAGGTACTGCCAGATAGTTGCGGACGAAACTGCACTATTATTACCTTCATCCAGCTGACGTTTAACTTAATCTTGTGCCCGAACATATAAATACCCCACCCATAGCTTTACACTCAACTTTCCTTCACACTCCTGAAACTACTATGTATTTTCATGAATATAATTTAATATAAATAAACAATTCAATAAAAAAAATAAGTATTATGTATAGAAATAGAAGGAAAGATATTATGAAATTATGAAATGTATATTTTAATGTTATTTTTTATAAAATTGTTAACAATTATGTATTACTCTCCATAGGCTAGGCTATTCACTTTCTCTAAAAGAGTTATACTTGTGCAATGTACGAGTCAAGGTGAATAAAGTTATTGTTATTAACCGTCAAGTAATAAGTGTATGAGGAAAAGCTTCTTTGTGATAATTGCGCCTGTTGTGATCATTGTTAGTGGCCATATTGCTGCCATGTAGGCATTCTTGTAGACAATACGCAGAGCGAAGCGTATTAATTATGAGACGAATAGGGAATGTATACCTTAACTTTTTTTATCACTCCACTACATTAAGCACTTAATTCTGAATACGATAATCATATTTTTTATTATTTAGATAAGATTTTCATTTATAAAAAAGTAAGCTGAAAGTTGCACCTATGAAAATGGCGGGAAAAACGAGCCATTACGTCACTATTAGCTATTGTGGCGAATCGACCAATAAGGTAATGTCGGTAGTTTATTCATTGATCCAAAGACATTGACTCTAATCTTGACGTCACGTGCTGTTTGCGCGGGAAATAAAATACTACAAACTTTGTGCCTCAATAGAATTTAAAATAATATGCTATTGTACCACCTCTGGCCGATAATTTGAAAGTCGAAGAAACATGTCTGAAAAGTTTGCTGAATGAAAGAAGGACCTTTAAAATAACAGAAAAAAATGTGAATTTTTTTGGGCGGGACATAACCTCACTTTTGGAAATTATATTTAGATTTTTGGACAAAAGTGTACACTACAAATCTAGTTCAAAATTAAATTTTGAGAATCGGTTTTCTGGACATAGTTTTTAAACACCTTTAGCTATAACTTGACTATAGCTAAAATAGTTTTCTGAAAATAACAGTTGGTGTACCATTTTTGTCAAACGGTACAAAACTAGAAAAAACTCGTATTTGTACCGTTTGACAAAAAAATCGTACACCAACTGTTATTTTCAGAAAACTATTTTAGCTGTAGTCAAGTTATAGCTAAAGGTGTTTAGAAACTATGTCCAGAAAACCGATTCTCAAAATTTAATTTTGAACTAGATTTGTAGTGTACACTTTCGTCCAAAAATCTAAATATAATTTCCAATAGTGAGGTTATGTCCCGCCCCAAAAAATTCACAATTTTTTCTGTTATTTTAAAGGCCATCTTTCATTCAGCAAACTTTTCAGACATGTTTCTTCGACTTTCAAATTATCGGCCAGAAGTGGTACAATAGCCTCAAGTGGTTTTCTATCCATTTTTCACACCCACGTCAATATTTGGACTTGGTTTGGTGCACATTCCCTATTGGGTTGGAATTAGAAACCGTCCTATTTACGTATTGTGCCGATTGTGCCTGAGCTTATACAAGGTTCACTAGGTCCCTGCCTTTCTGCAGTCACAGATAAAATTAGTTAAACTTCAAATTTGTAACAGATCTGCTCGACAGTTTGGCTTTAGGCTAGATTACGTGATATGAGTGAGATTAACTTGCCGCATGGTACAAACCGTGATCTTGTCGGGCCCCGAGGGAGTGCAACTCCCAACTAGAGCACAATATCCGATAGCATTGAAGGCATTACAAGGTCGAGACAGAATGTGTTGGTGACCACGGTAGTGGAGCTAGCGTCACCCAAACCCGGCACCTCCACCAACAACAATGTTCAAACGTTGGAAAGAAACTTATTACATCTGTTGATTACCTAGCTTCGCTTCCTCTTATGATTTCTACCACACCCTTGCTTGTTGCGATAGTTTTTTAAAAGTCTTTTTTGTTTATTTGGATTAAACGCGCGTCAACCGTTAGATGGTCATGCGCCACTCTAGCCTAGGGAATATGGGGAGGACGGGCCCAGCCAAGCTGATCAAAACCAGCCACGGGTATGGGGGACGAACGTGGGTTCTCACGTTGTGGTCGTCACAGTACGTCATCGTTAGTGTTGTCGTGGTCGTCGTCGTCGGTGAGGTCGTCAAGGGAAGCTAAGCATGGGGACTTGCTACCGTTTGCGGGATGGATTTTACCTTGTTACTCGCCTTTTACGATTAGCAGAGCCATGCTCTGGGCCAAAATCTACCCCGGGCCCAGACGCGGATAACTATTATATAATTATTTATTTCGAGTGTCATCTTCACGTATCCGACGGCAGCTTCCTTAGACTTCCGTCCACTAGAGCCACGGTAAGATCGCAGCATCCTCAGACTTCCGTCCATAACCATGATAAGATCGACCTCCTGAAGTAATCGCCGCGTTCAAATATCACATCTCTAATTTGATCCAAGTGCTAATTCCTCGTAAACGACGCCCTCGGGTTTGGGCTGTTTGAACTGCGTTTAGCGCCTGCTAATCGCCGATTACTCGACGAGATAACGACGCTTCCAACACCAACAAGGAAGACGCTCAGGTCGTGCCGCTCATTGTTGCACTTCCACTTACAAATAACCAGGAAAATGCTTAAGTCCCGTCGCGTTGTTGGATGAGCGTAATTGGTGCATTTACCTGCCATGTGTTATGCAGATTTTCTGTTGTTTTGTGAAAAAATTATAACTATGTCGATTTTTTTTAAATTAAATTAAATTAAATTAAAAATTAACTTTATTCTTTTATTTATTCTTAATCGTTATTTTAAAAAAAGAAAAAAATCGTAAAATTGCTATTTTCATAACAAATAATTATTCGATTGCGCTCAAATTTACACGAATATAATAATTCATAAAATAAAGGTTCTGTAAAAAAATCATTTCAATAGGATAAAGCATGTACGTGTTTGTTATAAGTGAAAGAATTGTTAAAAAAAGAAAAAACCCGTAAAATTTTCGATTTTCATGAGAAATAATTTCGATTGTTCTCAAATTTCACACGAATATCTTAATTCATAAAATTAAGTTTCTGTAAAAAAATCATTAAAATCGGATTAAGCATGTAGATGTTATAAGTCGAAGAAATTTTTTAAAAATCGAAAAAAAATCGTAAATTTGCGATTTTCATTAGAAATCATTTTTCGATTGCGCTCAAAAACGTGGCAGTTCTAAGTTCAGAGATTTTAAAGGCCTCCGTAAAATTTCATCGCAATTGGAGTATCGGTTTAGCCGGAATCGTGTTAAAAAACAGCCAAAAATACAGAAAAAAATACAAAAAAAAACATTCCGGATTTCTTTCTCCAGTGTAGTGAAATGGAATCTTCGCTACGCTCATCCAATTATGTGTGTGTCCACTTTTTGTTTATTTGCTCTTGTCACGTCAGACGATAAGAACCGAACACGACGTCCGAATGACATGCGTGGTTTTGTCTGGGATGGTAGAGAATGTTCTGGTGACCCTGGGGTAGAGGGGAGGGGCTATTTCCCTAGGGGCTGATTCCCCGAACTGTGTGGTGAGGAAGGACTACCGCCAATATAAAAACCACGCGAAATAACCTTATGTTAGTAATAACTCGCATAACGCTACACAAAAACGAAAAAGTGGATAATAAGTCCCAAATGGCCAAGTTAGAACTATATCTGGCATAAAACATTTTACAAAATATTGTAACCTGCAGTAATGATTTGAATCAAGGTTTAATTAATGTAAACCGTACTTAAAAACGCTACTGATTGCAATATTAGAATAATTTTTCATGCAGGGTGTAGTTCTAACGAAACTACGTGAGACCTATTAGCCCTTTTTTCGATTTTACGTACGGTTTGAGAGATATTACTAAAATAAGGTTATTTCACGTGGTTTTAATATTGGTGGCGATCCTAGGTTGACCGCCTGCCCTAGCCCTCGCAGATAAAACTGTATTCCAGGACCTACAAGTCCACGTGATGTGTGTGTGCAACACTCGTGCTGGAATACAGTGTTATCCGTGTACCTCCCTGTACCTTCCTAATCTACCCCTAATCCTAATCCTACCCCTAATCCTAATCCTAGCCCGAACCAATCACCAGTCAGCAAGAGGAGACAAAGTGGTTGGAAATTGCATTTTACCTGTAACCCTGACTTAGCCCAGGGTAAACTAGTTTCAGGACTCCGGCCCCAGAATGTTAGGAAGTTCATTCAGAACAGGCCACGCTACACCACCCAAAATTATGAACACAAGACAAAGTCTTTTCTTCGACGATCGCTTGGCTCCCTCTTTTGTGTACTGCCGTACACACGGATGAAGCAAGAAGCGTATCAGTGATGGTCGCAGGAAACTGTGGCCTGATCCGTTACGATTCATTGTACCCTCAGCTCTTGGTTGCCTTATTACTTGCCAACAGTCTCACTCTCCCAGTGGCGTATCCAAGAGGGGGAGGGGGGGGACAGGGGACAAACCCCCCTTTTGAAAAGAATATGGGATAATTGTTTTCTCGCAATACTAAAGACAAATTACCATCTGACCTAAAGAGAATTTTAGTAGATACAAATGGGTTATTGTGATGCTTAAAACGCACATATTTTCACCAAAATGACCTTGAAAGAGAAAACTTTTGGATAAAAAAAACAGGATTTTAGTAGATAAAACGTTGGTCATTGAGATACTTTAAAACGCACAGATTTTCACCAAAATGACATTGAAGGAGAAAAATTTTCCGGGGGGGGGGGGCGTACCCCCTACTAACCTTCGGTACATCTATGAATTAATTTGTTAAATCCCCCCTTTATAAATTCCTGGATACGCCACTGCACTCTCCCCTCTAGCAAGTTTAATACACCTTCTTGGCGCCCTAATGTTTTCAAACTTTTGCACGTAACGGTCGATGTTAAACCGATACCAGGTGTATTTCGTGACGATATGAAGTCCATTACGACGTTTCGTAAGGGAAGGCCTATTATAGAAACGTCAGCAACCTGCAGCGCAAAGCTGGACGCCGTGTGCAATCTAAACTAAACATTCTTTGCCGATTTCTGCGTCATAAACAAACCACTGTAGCAAGTCACTTGCAGAGAACGGAGAACTTTGGTAAACTTAGATATAGGCCTGAGCTGGAGTCCCGCAGCACTTGGCTGAACGCAGGATCGTAACCATCGCAGTCACCGGCAATCCTGACAGAAAGGATGTTTGTTTTCCTCAGACATGGCGGAGGGAAATGTTGGAATTGAATCTCAATAACAGCTCTTAAACCATAATAACCTACTGAGTTACCTAAAGAGGGTGACACCTGTGTACCCTACAGCATGGCATTCCTACCAAAGAAATTTGTATTAGACGATCAATATTCAACGGTAATCAATCAATTCAAAAATCAATCGATTCATCAACTTTAACAGATTTTTCCTGACTGCGAAACGGTTCAAAAGAAAAATATAAATAATTATAATTTCTTGTCTTCCAACCGATGCTAAAATGTAGAACGGTGTATAATTATAAACAGATTGCAATCTACTTAGGTATGACAAATTATTAATCAACTAAACTGAACTGTAACTTAGATTTTTTTTTCTTAACTTAGCATCGTACAAAACAGAATGTAACAACACTATAGGCCAGTAACCGCACATACACGCCGCAGGCAGACCACACACACATGCACACCCCCACTCACACCCAACACACACGCACACGTACACACACACGTTACACAAACATACACACACACGCACAAACACTCACACGCTAACGCATAAACACATCAGTTATACAAACATGTATATATTTTAATCAATATGCTCTGTAATTTTTCTGTACTGTATTTTCATGTTTATGTTTGTACTATTATATTCGCACTGGTGGAAATGTATGTTTCTGTTGTGAATAAAGGCTAAATAATAATAATAATAAATCAAAAGACGGTAATTGATTCTTTGTAAAAGTATATTTTAAAAGTTTTTATAAAACTCCCCCGATCGGGGCTTGTTAAAGCGTACTATGCTCCTAATCCGAGCGTTTGCTTATAATCGCTGTAGTTACTATTCAAGCAGATTCACAAGTATAGGCCTATGCTATGGGACATACTATTTCGTTCTATTCTTCAATCAAATTTGAAATGTTTGTTTGAAATATAAAGGAAAAAAAAAATCTAAATCAAATCAATTTTCTTTTGGTTTAACTGCGAAAACCCCGATATATGTATATATTCAGAGAATTTGAAGATTATCTGTAGTCGGGACCAAACTAATTATACCTCTCAGTAGAGCCCTGTATGATTACCCATGCAGCCACTTCTATCGGTGAGGCTACCTCCCACCTGTAGCAGTTCCTTGTCAGGATTCCACAAACCTGGTCTGGCAACAAGTTCCCAAGAACCAGTTGTCACTTGCTTGAATGTTGGTAGAAAAAGTAGCCAAGGTCAATCGACATAGTACGCAAGCGCACGCGCTCATTGAGGAAAACACGGACGATTCCATTACATCACGAGTTTTCTCTGCATTGCGAACGACTGGTCCAGTTATTTACTAATATAAAAGACGGGAAAAAAGAAAGAAAAAAAGAAAAAATATTAGACGATCCCACTCAAACGAATATGAGGTTTGACATAAATCCGGAACAGCAAATCAGAGAGTAATCAAACTGTGGAAAAAAGCTTGGAACGTTTATCTTAATTATTTTGTTGAAATCTTGATAACCATTTACAAAAAAAATCACAATCTTAATCACAATGAAATAAACACGAGAGAGGCACGAATCATGCGTGTTCGTACTTTTCGAACTACGTCCCCCCCCCCCCCTCCCCCCTCAACTAATGATGTGTTTTTGATATTCAGAAAGGTGATGCCTGTCTTCAGATATTTAATTGTTTTTATCAAGTTTTGTCCCGGTTGGTCACAAGAAATATGTAAACGTCGACCAACAATGAACATAACTATAACACACAGGCTATGAACGAGAATAATAGGTTTTGTATTCAAGGGGTGAAACCTGAAACGAACCAAAATGTCTGTATTTTCGAGAATGTTAGGAAAGTACGCAAAGCTCATCACTTAAGAGGGTTCACCACCCTTTTGACAGTTAGTAAATAGCGGTTTGCTCGGGCAAAAATCATCCTACGTATAGACAATTTTGCAAACTTGTCAATAAAGCATACATGGACGTTCTTACAGTCATAGATTTTCAAACTTTTGACTTGATCTGCCAGAAAAAAATTCACGAATATAGTCAATTTTGGATTTTTTAACAAAATTGAAATTCGTGAAATCTAATTTATTCTTTATAAATTATTTCAAAACAAATTTTTGGAATGTGTAACTATAGAAACCTTTATTTTCACTTGTGTGAGATATGTTCAAAATTTCTAACAACTGTGGTGTCATTCAGCCGAGCAAACAGAAAATTGCCTAAAACGCAGGTGGTGTGGTCTACGGCTTCTTTTGTAAGCGGAACAAACAAATCAGCTGCATGCCTTGATGAACGTTATTTCAGAATGACATTTACCCTTATAATTGGGTGGAAAAAGGTATGATGGAATAAAAATTTAAAAAAATTGTTTGCCAAAATGTAATTAAAAGTTGGCTTAGTGTGTCCAGTCATGTCCTGAAATGCATGTGAGGCTATGTCCCTGCCAAAAACATTTAAAAGAAAATGTCGCTGAAATGTACATCGTCCCTGCTTCCATCGCCTGCGTGCTACAGGGTACTAGGGCTACGGAATGCCCTAATTGTGTCGTTAAATATAAACATTACGCATACACATCTCATTCTTAATACGCTAGTTTGGCAAAATTCCGCCTTAGGCCTTCTTTGCCATAACAGTTTATTTACAGCTATTTTCATGAATGCGATCAGTTTTTTGCGAGAAGGTTTGTAACACTGTCGTCGTCACTAATAACATGTTTGTATCTCTGTATTAGCTAGTGTTGACGCTAGCTCACAAACAAAAGACCATACACGACTCATTTTGAAGAGTAATGATCAAATCATTTAGTTGGTATAGGGGGTATCCAAGGGTTGTTTTAGAGGACAGCTGAAGAAACCCTTAGACAGAAAGTCTTAGTCAGGATTGCTGGTGGTGACGAGTCAACCTGATATCAATTAGGGAAGGAGTCGGGAGGTGGATTTAACTATTCCGCCTCTGAGTGCGGACGTCCAGAGCGCTGAGTGCGGCGTCCAGAGCGCTGAGTGCGGCGTCCAGAGCGCTGTATGTTCGTACTTTTCGGATTACATGGAGAGAAATCATCATTTTCTTGTTCTGTTTTTACCCTCCGACAGATAACTAAATTTATCGTACAAAGTCACCCCAGAAATGTAGGCGTATAAGTTAGTTCGAAAAGTACGAAACCACATTATCGTCTCGAACAATAGCGAAATCTTAAACTAATTAGATTGAGACTCGAACTTCGTTTAGGGGTATACACAATGGTGTTAATAAATTAAATGTGGTGGGTATCGAACCCGTAACCTTCTAAACCAGAGTCTCGCACATAACACACGAGCCTCGAATATTTTAGAAGCTATTGCTAAACTTTTCAACATAAAACTGCACACACACACACAATAATGCGACAATAATAAAACCAATGGTAATATAATGATATCATCATCTAGAATGTTGGTTGCAAAACGTTTGCAATTAACAATAATGCAATGCAGCAGCTGATGTAACCCAACTTGCCCGCTGTGCTGACTGGTCACTCAGCCACTGCAATAATTATGTTGCTGACCACTGGAATGGCATTTTCTTCCTGTGTATTACATACGTTGCTCAACTTGGACTAATGTTTTATATTTTCTGCACGTGTTTTTTTTTGTAATCTAGCACCTATGATTGATGTAAGGAGTAATCACATAACTTGTTTGTATTGCGACTCAGACATGCATTCAGTAGCGAGATGGTTTCAATACAACTTGTTGTTGTCATAAAACATGATGTTTCCATCAACAGTGGAACATTTTATATTACTTTATAGAAATAATAACATAAAAAATTGCTGTCGGAAATTATTTATGTACATCAATAATTTGGTTTGACAACATCCGGTTTTACTTTTTCCGTGTTTTTTAATCGCATTGAGACGAATATTTCCTATTGAGATCGAGTTACGACTCAAATCAAGAGACCGCTATTTTCATCCAAGCCATTGCCAATAGTGACCTATACATTTTATGTATGTTTATTTCATTATTTTGGGTGCATTTATGTACCTAATTTTATTTGGTTGTCCTCCTTTCTAACTCAGTTTTTATAGCTGCCCATTAGTGTAGACGTTGAATAATGATTTCAATAAATAAATGTCAAGGTTTTTCTCAGAGGACCCCCCCCCCCCAAATCTATCCACACACTATAACTTTCCTCGCACCTCGTAAGAGAATGTTGACCCTGACTCTACATAGCTTTATTCATTTTTTTAACCTTTAGATGTTTAATATAACGATTGATTTCCTATCGATAAGGGATGCACATCGATACTTTTTTCATTATCGATTATCGAAATGGTAATGACATTATATTATCGATAATATCGATATTACCAACAAAGAATTCAAGCCCGTTCCGACGTGGATGGAATCTCAAATGTGGTAAATGAAATTCAAAACAATACAACCTCAGGCAACTCGCTGCCACGTCCTGTCTGTGTTGTCTTTGTTTTTGCCTCCCGCTATCGGCTAAGTTCGCTCCCAAACATAAATCTCGAGTAAGATGCACCTTGTGTCCTTTCTCTGTCTGCCCAAGCGGGAAATACGAATTACAATTGTTTGGGCCGTTTTCAACCAATTATTGATATTTCTACCATCGATAATGACTTTTGATTATCGATTATTGAGATTTTATCCAATATTGAGAATTTATTAATAAATCGATTATCGTGTCCCTACTATTAATTTTGATGCACACACATATTATTTTGAGTTTTCGAGATATGTGTAGGGTGAGGGGGGGGGGTCAAGTTTACATGAACGCTAGATTAGCCATGGTATGGCTAGAGTATTGATAATATTTCTATAGGTTCTTCATTCTATCAAACATTATAGCCCGACAACAGCAAATAGTTCAGCAATAATCCCATAAAACAATAACCATATGAGGTTTCTATCTATAGGACTATACTTTTATGTATGCCAACTTGTACTTGCACATCTAAATTTAAAAAAACGTATTTAGAGTCTACCCACTCAGTCATATAACAGATTTTCAGTGGGTGACTTTAAACCAAATCGACCAAGCCAACCATGTAGGCCCCGACGCAATCGATGAGTGAGCGACAACCAACCAAAGATCGATATTTTTAATAGGAAATATAGCAATCAGTGGTATGGACAGATCGAACACCCGCGGATCAACGCCAGAATCAACAAGGCTGATTCAGAACAACTTTGAATTTATTAAGTGCCTCGTTGCTAGGACGGCTCTAAAGTCACCGTTTACTAATTTCTAAGACAAGAAGTGATGGACTTGAATCAATATTAGAAGTTAAAAAACTTTCCTCTCGAAGCGGGATTCGAACCCGTGACCTTCTGCATTGGAAGCAGGTAGGCTCAACTCCAACGAGCCACTCATATTGACTTGTTATGCGTATCGCTTGCCCAAACACCGTGTAAATCTAAGTAGATGTACATGACATGGTAATTACAACTGGATACATACGCCGACTGACTATTATCATAACATGTATTCCAGATATCATTCTATACGGCGCCACATGTTCTCACATCGCGCATCACTGCAGTTACACGCCGGAAACATTGCCAAATACTGATGCAAGATGGCAACCATTTGAATTAATCAATTCTGGTTTTGAATGGAAAATTGTTCAGTTTTCGATTTGGAAACTATTTATGTTGATGATATTAATAGCTATTCGCGGCACGGACCCTATTTTAAAATGACGACTCTGCGTTTTGTTGGGAAATAAGTCAAATCACAAACTTGATACTATTAACCGGGAATGGAACCCATCCCAGATCGCATCCACCCGAACCGGTAGATTTGGGTTCAAACCCCGAGTAGGATTTTTGAAATTAAGATTCAAGACACAAAAATATTGTAATTTGTTTCGGCAGGAATTAAAAATAAAAACCAAACCACCTTAGTCAGCTATAAGTCACTATATACACTATTAGTCCAAAAAAATTGCATTTTTTTAAATTTAAAAACTTTTTTATTTTTAGTGTTATTAAAAATGGCATTAAAACAAAAAACTTTCTAAGATAAATTCAATTAATATACAATAAGTTGGAAATAAGATTTCCGTTTGTTATTAGTAGATGATGTCAAAAGTTTAACAAAACATTGTAAATGAAAATATGTTTATGTCCTTTTCTATTGCTCAGTCTGATATAAAGTGGTTTTATTTATAAAATTATTAAGTATTTTAGTCACTTCTTTCCCGATCTCGTCATCTTTTTTAAAAATCATGTTCCAAAATTCATTGACTTTCATTTCTTCCTGTAAACTCAAGCTTTTACGTTTCGATGTTCAAAATGCAACAAATTACACAAGTGTTGTCACATTTATATTTTTATGTCACAACTTGAATAAAAAAAAAAATAGAAAAAATTACTGACCGTTTTGTAACTTGCAAAAAAAATCAATCTCAGTTGTATGATGTACGGAAGTTCTCATGAAAATGTTACTCACAGAGGTTACGAAACGTCGAGGTACGTACGTGCAATGTTTACTCACGACGACGCGAAGTAACCCGAAACTCGATACTATAAAACGTGGGGAAATGTATGCACATTTATTAACAAGAATTTAAAATTCCCCTGTATGTAATAGTGCATTTAAAAGTTTTATTTATTATTCAATAATAAAAACTGATTTACAAAGGAGGACAACTAAATAAATCTAATTACATAGATGCAGACACAACAATGAACTACATTTAAGAAAATATTTGAAATAATAATTTAGCTGAATTATTAGTGCTCTGCACTAGGTGTCAGCAATATTAAGGGGATGCGCTATTAAAACACACGCATGCACACCCCCCACAAAGAAGGCAAAGAGTGATATTACGACAAGAACAACAATGCTTTAACAATGCATTGGTAGAAACATATTATAATATCTTCGTATAATAAAGGTGTAAGCAAATCAGATAACAAAACCCAATACGTCACTAAGTCACAAAACAGTTTTACATTTTATCAGTAAACGCGCACAGTTGTTAAATTTTTCATAAATTTTGTAAATATAAATATCGTAAATCTTTAAGTTATCTTAGCATGCTTAAGATTGTTCAACTGCAAAATCTTGTAAAGTGACATTTTGTGTTTTGTTTTAACGCACGCCACAAACAGTATTGAATAGTTATATACTCGATTGTACATTACCTTACAATTACAAATATCTCCCATTTCTCTGAAGTCGCACCGTACGATGATCTATTATTACGTAACTCCACACATAGTTGTAACTTACGTAAGTAGAGATTTGTCTTTGTCCACCACAAGGGTAATTGAAAGCAATTAATTTAAACACATTTACGCAGTGGTCTGAACAATTGCGAACAAATATTCGTGAGAATTGAATCGAACTACAATGGCCGCACATATAACATACACACGCATTCCTAACGCGGGGGACAACGCATAATAAATTGTTATCCAGGACATAATAATTATTGAAATCCTTTATCGAGTGCGTTTTCAACCTAACACACACTAATTCGTGTGAACCTGACGATGTGCAATTCTTCGTGTGGTCTCGCTGTTTTCGTCTACCTAGCTCAATCAAACCTCGACATTATTTCATTTATTTTCGTACATTTACAAAAACTCAAGCAATACGTATTTTCTAAACAAAAATTATAAGGGCTGATATATAATATTCGCTGATTTTTAAAATTTTACGGTAAATTAGGAATATTTATAATTTTTGAAATTTATGAAAACACACCATACAAATAAAAATCGAGAAAATAATTTAATTTTAAAAAATCGGCTTAGTTACTAAGAAAACACATGTTGTGCGTGGAATATTATTTTAAAAAACTGTCCTCCACCGAAAATCAGTTATATAACTGAGTGGGTAGACTCTAAATACAATTTATTTATTTTATTTTATTTTATTCATAACTCGCAATTCTTTTTTTTTCGCAAACAATTATGAATGTTGTAAGATGATTGTGAAGATCAAATTTAGTTTCCTAGACCATCAATTTTTTTAAATCTTCAAATAAAACAAAAAAGTAGACGAAAACAATAAAAAAATAAATTATAAAAATAGATAAATTTAAACTTACCAAGTTCAGCAAATTATGAACTGTCTCTGCCTTAAAAAAACTGCACTGTCACAAATTACCAAGCCCGTCGACAGCTGTTCGGTGCAAAGACGCGACTTTCTTCCACGAGAGCCCGCGAAGAATTAAACTCAACTTCGTTCGAAATTCAATTTACACTTTGCCGATTGTTGCGTCACTGGTTTCTAGCACGCATGCGCGGCGTCGTCAAGTTCATGCGCGAAAAGGAAAGTAGGGGAGATGAGATGTGAGTAGGGGGGGGGGGATTCAAAGTCAACGCGACCTGTCTTTGGAATTTATTGTGGTGCGGGATACTCTAAAAGTAGAACGCTTGTTTAGATTGAAACTGTTGGCGCCTTAGAACGCCCACTTTGGTGCATGTTTATGTATTTAGTACAGGATTGCCGGAGGCGGGTTTGACCCCAGTACCTACTACCTAGGCAGCTAAAAAGGGCCCTTAAGCCTATAACATTAGGTCCCTTCCTTGAAAATTTGGAAAACCGTTTGATCGCTCAAGTGCTCAAAAGTGATTTTTTGGGGATTTTTGTATTTTTTGTATATTATTGTTTTTGTGTAATTGTAAAATTTTAGTAGTGATGTTTATGCATGCCAAATTTTGCTTCGGTGCAATAAAAATAAAAAACGTAGTCAGTAGTTAAGATATTTCTATTTGTATTACGTTGTTTCATTTCTTCAAAATAAATTCAAATATATCAAATGTAAAATTTAAATTTAAACAAGATCAGTGTAGCCATTTGGTCCCGAATCGTACGTAAAACTCACAGAAAACAAACAATCATGTACCGGAGTTTTCTTTATTTTGTAGGCGAATCGAATTAATGCCTTAGCTTCATTAATTGCTTCGCTTGCTACGCTCATCAAATCATAAACATTAGTACTTTTTTTAATTATTAGCAGGGCACCGCGAGCGCTTTATAGTCACGTTGATGGATGAGTGGTTTTGTTTCTTCAGCCCACATGCTTTTATATTTGAAATAGATTGATATTGTGAAAGGAGCAGGCATAGTGTTCTCGTCTATTTTTTGCATTAAACGTTAATTGAAAGTTTAAAAATGAGATTCTGCAAAGTGCTGTTTTAATAGTTCAGGTTGCAAGCGCTAAAAATATGTGTATATTTATTTGCAACTATCCTATTTATTCTTAAAGACTTACTTACAATTACAAAGTGGACAATAAATAACTAGGATTATTTAATGGCGCACACAATAATTAACAGTTAACAAAATTTCAAATTAAATTTGAAAACATGCAATACAAAAACATATACCAGGGAAAGAATTACCGTAAAGGAAAAAACTTGCATAGAAGATTACATAAAAAACTTGCCAACACTGAGAAACAGGAATCGAAGTTCTAAAGTAGAGCGATAAAAAGTCCTGTGTCCCTTCGATTCAAATCACAACAAATATCACGTTTGTTTGTTTACACTTTCTCAAGGCTGGACGCGTGGTGTAGGCCGCTCAAGGTCACGTGGGTAATATAGCCTCCTTATCCTTGTGTATCCCCCTTGAACGTACGCTTTGCGAGAACGCAGTTTACAATCACGTTGAGGGATGAGTCTTTTGGGTGAATGTTATTCATATTCGTATAGTTTTATAATTGTTAATGTAAGATTATTTTTTAACATAGAACCAAGAAGCTTAGTATTGATCACGCTGGAAATATCTACCAATAATGATTGAAATGTTATTATGGCAATCCTGACAGAATGTTTTTTCGAGGTTTCCCCAGTTGTTCATCCAAATGCAAGAGATTTTATTTTTACTTTTTCTATTTCCATACCTTGCAAATATTAAGTATACATGGTATAATATTAAAAAATCATAATCTTTACATCGTTTAGAGTTCTTTTAAATCTACCTCCTCCAAAAATCTTCTGAAATCTGAGGATCTGAGCCCTCGGACATCCCTTCACTAATATGGACCTGGAGAGGAGCATTCATTGCACCTTGGGCAGGTTTCCCACATAGTATGTTAAATTTTAAACGTTACGTTAAACGTTACAGAACTAAAGTTAGTGGTTTCGAAGGTTCTTTAAAAGTTTCGATAAAATACGAGAAGACGTTTTCCCGGATCATTCTAACAATAACAAACACACGAAAACACATTCTCTAAATTTTTCCTCCGTTAAGTCGAACTATCTTAGGTGCCCGCCCGTTAGGGCACCGCAGCCAAGCCGCGGTGCGCTATAACACTCAAGGCACCTTATACAGCAAGCAGAGTTAGGGTGTTTTCGAGGTGTCACCCAGTCATCATGAAATGTGCTATAAAATCAGTTGTGTGGCTGAATGGGTGACTCTAAATACGGATTTATTTATTTATTTATTTATTTATTTATTTGTTTATTTATTTATTTATTTATTTATTTATTTATTTATTTCGTATTTAAATTAAAAACTGCAATTTTCGAGGGGATTTTTAGGTAGGCCTACATACAACACATGCCAAATTTTATTGAGTTATGATCATACCTTTAGGATGAAAAAAGGATTGAATCATGCTCAAAATCACTTCAAGGATGTTAGCTACTGGCTACTGAGCCTACTGGCTAGGAGTTCTTACTAATTCGTCAGTTTCGATTGCCCAGCGATTCTGACCAAACGGGTGGTGCTACAACGTTCATATTTTACATGGACATTAAGATAATGGTGATGTAGTGCCGTTTGAAAGAAAAAGTTGAATAAGATAGCTGGAAGGCTTCCAAAAAAAAAGTTTTAACATGAGCCTTTTACAGGCATATAATCAACAAGTTACTAAATAGAAACTTGACAAAATCATCTAGAATGCGTACACAAATCAATTCTTTGGGCCACGAGATATTTAACATCCAATTGGTATTACCATAGCATTTAACACAACTTTATTGAAATTATTCTTAACTAGGAAGCTTCGCAAACGGTTTTTTTAGTCGCGTTGATGGATGAGCTTTTTAATATAAAATGTTAATTTTAATTTAAAATAGTAATAAAACATATTAACACGGCCCATACAAAGCAATCATTAGGTCTGTTGGATCTTTGATTGTTTGTAACAAGGCTGTGAGTAAGATATAAAATCTCCTGTGAAGTTTTCATACAAGGCTGTGAGAAAGATCTAAATCTATATTTTCGTGCTATTTGGGCTGATTCTGACCAAACGGGTGGGGCTACAACGTTCATATTTCACATGGACATTAAGGTAAGGGTGATGTATTGACTTTTGAAAGCAAAGTTGAAAAAGTTAGCCAGAATCTATAGAAATAGAGGTTTTAATATTTAACACCTCAAAAAACTCAAATTAAAACCTTTATTTCTATAATTCTGGCTAAGTTTTTCAACTTTTTCTGTCAAACGCCCAATACATCACCATAACCTTAATGTGTATGTGAAATATGAACGTTGTAGCCCCACCCGTTTGGTCAGAATCGGCCCAAATGTCACGAAAATATCGCGCTAAAAATCGAAAAAAATCGTAAAAGTACGATATTCATGAGAAATATTTCTTCGATTGTACCCAAAAACGTGGCAAGTCTAAGTTCAGAGATTTCGAAGGTCCTGTAAAATTTTCATCAAGATCGCATATGCCGTTTGCCCGGTAGAGAGCGAACAAACAGACGGAAAAACAAACAAACAAACAAAAAAAAAACACATCGAGCTAAATTTTTTGGGGGGTCGGTGAAATTGAAGTCTTCGCTTCGCTCATCCAATCAATTTTAACAAAAATAGTTTTGCTATAGAACTTGAAAAAACAATGAGATCCTACGCATACAAAAAACTTGTAAAATTACAGCCAAATCTTACACACTCAAAAGTAAAGAGATATTTAAAAAAGGACCAAGCTCATCTACCCTTCCACATTTACGCATTCTTAGTTCATCATAAACGTACAATGCCCCGTAACTACATCCTTGAAAAGCTTGGCAAAATAGAATTTGCTACTTCTAATTTAAAAGTAATAGTTCATGCTTTTCAAGAATGTAGTTACAGGGCACTGCACGTTTGTCAATTAAGAATGCGCAAATGTAGAAGGGTAGATGAGCTTGGCCCTTTTTTGTAGATCTCATTACCTCCGAGTGTGTTAGGTTTGGCTGTGTTTTCACAAGTTTTTGTATGCGTGGGATAAACGTCTTCTCTTCGCTTAGGGCCTAAGCGAAGAGAAGTGGGCCTAGGGTAGTAGGGCCTACTTCGGTTGTCCAATAAGGAGTTTCAAAGCCAAGAGAAATCCCTGACGTTCGTCTTGAAATCCCCACATAACACGCACGAGGAATTCTCCTGGCCGTCACAACAAGTGATCTAGTTATGAAACTGAATCCTTGTTTGGTGTAATAAAGTCTAGTGATCTATTTATAGTGTTTGTCCTTGTTGACTTAGACTAGATAGATCCTTGATGGTCAATGAGAGTCGTTAGAGACGTGAGACGAATGCAGCAACCAGAACCTTGTGCGTGTGCGTGTGCGTGTGCGTGTGCGTGTGCGTGTGCGTGTGCGTGTGCGTGTGCGTGTGCGTGTGCGTGTGCGTGTGCGTGTGCGTGTGCGTGTGCGTGTTTCATTTTTATTTTATTTAGTTAAAAAGTGATTTACAAAGGAGGATAACTAACAATTTCGGTAACAAATTCACAAAGTATATTAAATGCAATTAATGAACCAAATATAAAAAAGGGTGGGAAAAAAAGAAGAAAAGAAAAGAAAAGGAAAGGAAAGGAAAGGAAAGGAAAGGAAAGGAAAGGAAAGGAAAGGAAAGGAAAGGAAAGGAAAGGAAAGGAAAGGAACAATCATCATAAAAGAGAAACGAAAAACGAAAAGAAAAAACTTATTTATTAGACGATCCCACTCAAACGAATATGAGGTTTGCCAAAAATCAAGAACAGCAAATCTGGGAGTAATGAAACTTTCGTGTGCACGTGTGCGTGTACGTGAATGTCAAGTCTTCCGGGGACATCTTATCGAAACTCTTATTATAACCAATGGTATAACTGCAGTTCTTAACGTTGTCGTAATCCCTACGAACTAACAATTAGTGGAAATTGAAATTAGGAACCCTATTGCAATTACATATTTTTCACATTTAATGCCTTAAATAAAGTCGCCTGGTTTTGGGGAATACCCGTTCTTCTAAAAACGGAGTCTAACCAAACATAACAAAAACTTGTAAAAATACAGCCAAACCTTACACACTCAAAAGAAATGAGATCTAAAAAAAAGGGCCAAGCTCATCTACCCTTCCACATTTGCGCATTCTTAATTCATAAACGTACAGTGTCCCGTAACAACACCCTTGAAAAGCTTGGCAAAATAGAATTTGCAACTATTAATTTAAACGTAATAGTTCATCCAAATTCTTTTTTTCTAAATAATTTTAAACGTAATGGTCATGCAAATTCTATTTTGCCAAGCTTTTCAAGGGTGTTGTTACGGGACACTGTACGTTTATGAATTAAGAATGCGCAAATGTTGAAGGGTAGATGAGCTTGGCCTTTTTTTAAGATCTCATTTCTTTTGAGTGTGTAAGGTTTGGCTGTATTTTTACAAGTTTTTGTTATGTGTGGGATCTCATTACTTTTTCAAGTTCCATTGCAAAATTATTTGTTAAAATATAATAAATTTATTAAAGTCGATTTAATTGCTATGGTATTACCAATTAACAATAGAATGAAAAAATATAGTGGTACAAAGACTTGCTTTTTGTAAACAATGTAGGCGATTATTGTCACGTAACTATAGTTACATGTTGATTGTATGCCTGTATAAGGCTTATTGTAAAACCTTTATTTGGAAGCCTTCCATCAATTTTTTAAAACTTTTTCTTTCAAAGGGAATTACATCACTATTACCTTAATGTCCATGTAAAATATAAACGTTGTAGCCCCACCCGTTTGGTCAGAATCGCTGGGCAATTGAAACTGACGAATTAGATAGTAGTAGCCAGTAGTAGCCAGTAGTAACTAACGTCCTTAAAGTGATTTTGAGCATGTTTCAAGTCATATTTTCACCAAGAAGGAATGCTCGTACCCCAACCAAATTTGGCATGTGTTGTCGGGTACCTAAATCCCCTCGATTTTGATAGTTTTCAAGTTCACATCACGTTTCATGATGGCTGGGTAACACCTCGAAATCACCCCAACTCTGCTTGCTGTATAAGGTGCCTGAGTGTGTAGCGCACCGCGGCTTGGCTGCGGCGCCCTAACGGGCACCTAGATTTACAATGTGTTTTGTCTCCTTATTTTTAAGGGATTAATAAGTTATGATAAATTTAAGGAAACTAATTTCTCTACGAGTAACATGTAAATTCCTATGTAGTAAATGTAAGGAGATTTATATATAATATATAAAAAAACTTCCTGTGAAACCGCCCCCCCCGGATTTTTTTCCATTTGCGGCCACAATTCTTGTGCACAACCGAAATAAATGCGTGCACAAACGAAGCACAAACGACCAGTGGTTAATTTGTAAGGGAAAAGGTGGGTACACGCTAAAAAACCAGGAGAATTATTTTTAGGGGATCAGTACGGGGGGCTTGGGGGGCTTGCCCCCAAACTACAGCGCCGCAGGCAAAAATTTTGAAAATCAGGTTTTTAGAGTGTGTTTGGTGATTTCTAGAAAAAATAAGTGGGCTGAATGCAATACCAAATTAATGTTTTTTTTTGTACAGTAATAACTATAAAACTAAAAAAAAAAAGAATTGGAGTAGTGACGAGATTCCATGTCACAACCATTGAATATGCATATCATTACGTTCGTGATCACGTCCAACAATAATGGGAAATTGTCGAAATTGTTGGTCATTACTCTTCAAAGTGAGGGCTGAGGGGGGGGGGGCAAGGTAAAAATTGGGGGAATTCCCCCCATCCCCCAGTAATAAATGTATTCAAGTAAATTTGAAACATGAGCATGTGGGTGTAAAATAATTAACATAAATTATTTTCGTTTTTTATATATATTAGCCAAAATGTGAGTGTTGCATACCTAATAATTCATGAAAAAAGGTGGGTATACTGTGTATACCCACAAAAATAGGTGGGTACACTGTGTGTACCCGCGCTCGATTACAAATTAAGCACTGCAAACGACACAAGTATAGACAATGTGACTTTTCCGAATGGGGGGGGGAGGGGCTAACTTCACGTGAAGCTGCCCCCCCCCCGGAATTTTTTCCATTTGCGGCCACAATTCTTGTGCACGAACGAAATAAATGCGTGCACAAACGAAGCACAAACGACACAAGTATAGACAATGTGACTTTTCCGAATGGGGGGGGGGGGGCTAACTTCACGGACCTCCAGTCACTGGCAAGGTTGCTCCTAGGGCGCCCGAGGGTGATTTATACTAGCTTCAAGCAAAGAATGCAGATGCTCTAGAGACAAAATATTGTTGTCTAAAAAAAATCAATGGCCGCCATTTTGTTTTTGAGAATTTTTAAAAAATATTTTTGACAATATGTAAAACCGTATCCCTATCAATATGTATATAAGTAATTCCAAGAATCTCGTATAAACTCCTTAAAAAATATTCAAATATCAAGATTCAGATCTCACTGGAGGACACTCTATGAAGACCTCATTTTAATGCTGCCCCGAAAATTGATCCTTACACTCATACCTATTAAACTGGAAAGTTTATTGCCTGTATCACTTATTGCCTTATTTTTACGCTTATTCCCCTGAATACTCTGAACAATTAAGAAAACAACATTGGATTCAACATACAGAAGCTAACATTCAAACTTCTATACCTCAGCCATTTAATGTGATCTTTCAAAATGTTTCTATAGTTAGCACATGTATTAAAATAATAAAAATGTTTTATTAAAAACTTTTCATCGTGATGCCTATTAAAAAATTATTCGTAAAAAACTACTTGAAAGAACTTATCATCAACACCTTTTGTTAGTTACACTTACTGTTTTCATACAAATTGCGGATAAATTTCCGTTTTATTTTGTAAAATCTTATAAAGCACACTTACTTAGACCAAATTAAAAAAGAATAGTGTAATTTTAATTTATAGTGTAGAATATACCATATAAAATATGTACAAATGTGTAAATGACACCTACAACAACAACAACAACAACAACAGGCTTCCGGCCGCGGCTGTCAAAGTGGACACTGGTCGGACTTCTTTCAGCTTTTTGAGACGCAACTATGTGGCTTGCCTGTACTCAAAATGTTTTGCACATTCGAGTTCTAGAGCAGCTACAGAACAGGGCTTCTGGACTATATGAAATTATTCACGTAAATGGTCAATTTTGTATTGTAATAAAATCCAAAATCGTAAAAAAAAAGCGTTTACCTAAAATAATTTTAAGAAAAGTTAGATTAATTTCCCATCCATAGTTTATGTGCATAGTTTCAACCAACTGTGTCAGTCACCGAGCGCCTAAAACGCATGTCCTATAATATCTCCTTCAAGTGACTACGTAAGTATTTTACACTGTGATTGTGTTCGGTTAATGTTTGTGTTAATGTCAACACACTCGACACTTCCGCTGTTGACCTGGATGTGTGTTGTGATAGATGACAAGTAAGGGGTTCGTAACTGTCATTGTCATCAGCTTTTATGCGTGGATGGATGTATTTAAAGTTAAACAACTCTCAGGGAGATGGGCTAATTTGATGATAAACATAATCCTATTCGTCCAGGAATGAGAATTGAGAAATAATTACATGTTTTTAGTATCATCAAATAGTTAATACTAGCGTAATGTTTTTTTTCTCGAATTAATAGAATTTGAATTTTTCAATCATTTTCCACATAAGTCAATGTGGCCCCATGCATAGGTCGTATAATGTTAGCATTGCAAGAATTAAAAAGTCTCCAATAGTTCAACAAACTCTTTTAAGTAGCATAAAATTTAATAGAAATCCCTTGCTGATGTGTAAAAATTTTGAAACTTGGCCAAGAGAATTAGTTATTTTTCAATTTTAATGAAAAGGTTTTTTGTTTGTTGTTTGGTTGGGCGGTAACCTTTAAAAAATTCGACAGTTTCAAAAATAAAAAGTTTGAGCTTATAAATAATGTGTAGAATGGCTAGAACGGAGGCGAGTTTAAGCGCTCAGCTTTCTGGATTTTTCGGGTAAACGGTTTATAACACCATTATTAAATTTCACAACAACGTTTATAAAGAATAAATCTATGTTATCCTTTTTGCGTATTCCTAAATTAATTCATTGATTTTGAATTAAAATTTAGTGAAATCACCAAAATTTACTCAATTTTGTTCAACTTTGGGAATTTATTCCAAGTGAACAGATTTTTTAAACTCAAATTTGCATAATGGATATCAACGTTTAAATCAATGTGGACGCGCAGGTTAATTTGGCTTTATCGTAAGATAAACGGTTTGGTGGGAATTTCCAGAATTGTAATCCATGTTTTGGATTTCCCATTTTTTCACGTTTTGGACTTATGTCTCACAATGGATCTTTAAGGCTTACTTTGTGCAACCAATTTCGGATATCAATATAAAAGTTCTTTATTAACATCCCTTTCAAAATTTGAAAGTGATATTAGGAACCGTTCAGCAGAAATCATCAACACCTGTTTGCGCGCATTTGAGTTGGGCCAAGCTCAGCGTATGTACTTGTAGTTGAAGGGTTCTGAGTAATACTGCAGTTTATGTTTTATACCCACACCTCACACAGCATTATCTCAAACCAATCGCTATAACAGTATAAACCGGTGTCGTCTGTAAGTGAGGGGGTCAGAAGCCAAAGTGACAGTTTTACTTTTGTCATTCTGAGATAAATGGTTCCAAAGTTAAGATGTGATAGTTAAATCTAGGAATTACAAAAGTTTCTATAACACTTGGACTTATAAAGAAAATGTATTAGAATATATTAAATATATTCTAAAAACTGTTTAAGCATCCATGGCCACTTGGATCAAATAGCCTCTGAGAGATCTTATTTTACTTAATGGAAGTTTACTTTATCACCGCTAGAGTGCAGCACGTATTTGAAGAGTTACTTATACCATTTTTGGCCCCTTAACATGATGCACATGATAGATTCCAGAATACACACGTAACTAATATTTTGGGTTCTGACCCCCTCAATTGGCATTGCAAGGGGGTATGTCAACTTGGGCACAGCAAAATTGAATTTTTGTTTAAAACTAATTTACAACGTTTGTGCATCATTAGTGCACAAATATTTTGTCAGTGCACACTTATTTCGAGAGACAGTAACAAATTGGTCGGGGGGGCTAACTTGACATTAATTTTTCCAACAAATCGTTATTTAGTTCGTTTTTATGGTGAAGGTTAGTGCATCGTTGTTGCACGATTGTGCACTAAACAGTTTCGTTAGTGAACGATTATTCCCAGAGATATGGAAAAATTGACCAAAGAATTGTTATTGCTAACTTGACAATTTTAACCAAATCAAATAAGGGTGCATTAACGAAACCTTTTAGTGCACAATCATGCACGTAGGTTCACCATAAATATAGACTCCAAATAACAATTTAGTGAAATTGTAAAGTTAGCAATTTTAATATTTTTTATTTATATTTTACAATATATCTGAGAATAAGTGTGTACCGACGAAAACTATTTAACCGATGCACTAACTTTGGGGGGGGGGAGTAGTCGTCAAGCTAGCCAATAATTTATCACATCTCTGGAAATAAGTGTACACTAACGAAACATTTTAGTGCACAAAGTTGTACGTTAATTGTAAACTGAAACTCAATTGGGGGGGGGGGGCAACTTGACGTACCCATTACAAAAACATAGGCCCTAACATATTAAATTAATTTATATTTCCTGTAAATATCCATATTACAATGACAGGTGTTGAAGTTAATAAGCCACAGCAGGGGTAGATGATGTCATAAGTTGTTGGTATGTTAGTTTAAATACGTAATATTAATGTTATATTGTCAATCACAGTTACATAACTTGTTGTCAGCGGGGTAGCTTCGAACCAGCCCTGCCGACGCCGACTCCATCAATTTAGGAATCATGGCCAACTATAAGCGATCAGTATTTGTAATCAGGACCGCTGGTGGACACGATTCACCCGCGGACACCGCCAGCAGCGTCGAGATTAGTTTATGGTCGTCGTCGTCGTCGTCGTCGTCGGGGAGGTCGTCAAGGAACGTGGGAGAGATCCCCGACGACAACCGCCAGAGCTCGCCTCTAGTTTCGGGGAGTGATATACTCCCCTGCACATACTAGCTTATGTTTGCGAGATGGAATTCATCTACTTCCTCGCCTTGTACGATTAGCAGCCTAATTCTACCCCGGGCCCAGACGGGGATTATGGCGAAGACAGGACAACAATCAACACTAGTTGTCACTGTGCACACGGACAGGCAGGGAAAGAGAGAGCTATAGGAGGCTAAGCAATTTACCTACATAAAATTTACAGTTGTTGAGTGTTGTTGAGTGCCCTTAATCAAGATTAATAACGAACGATGTAGTATAATTTACAATCTGCATAATGTTTTATATCTCTGTAATTTAATATGGTGGTGTTATTTTTCTTTCAGTCTTCAGACAGCGTTGGGAGAGGAGATAGCTGCAATGTGTTATGACGTATTTGGATATCATCTGTAAACTGGATAAGTTATACCTAACTATAACTATAATTAATAATTATATTTTACTATATTTTGTATGCATTTTTAAAATCTCTGTAATTTGAAAAATGTCGGCGATATTTTCACTTCATAATAATTACACGTGTTACGACGAATTTGGCTAATACCTGGTGAGTAAGCTAAACATGTTCACGTTATTCATGTAGACCTGTTGTTATGTCATGCCGCAGCCAAGCCGCGTGAGCTAATAAAAGATGTCGCCCAGTCGTCATGAAACGTGAAAACAATTTGAAAACTATCTTATTCAGAGGGATTTGAAGCAAATTTAGGTTGAGGTATGAACTAGTTATAGGTAAAAAAAAATTGGTTGAAACATGCTCCCCTCACACCCCCTACCCGGCTTAATTAAACAAAATATTTAAAATCTACCCACTCAGTCACTGTAAGCGCCGACACCGTCGACGAGCGAACAATGACCAACTAGATACCGACATATTTAAGTGTAATTAAATTAAATGCATTTAGGGCCTATTTACCTCAATCATAATATGATTTAGAATATTAGTAGGCCTATTATATAAAATTTTATTGTGTTGAATACTATTATCGTTGAGTGACTAATATATATATATTAGTCACTCAACGCTATTATCATAAAGTTGGGTTTATTACATGAAATTTGTTAAATTTGTACAAGATGCGTGAACCTTAAAAAAACTATTATTTCAAGGGTTACACCTAGAAATTGCTCAGTTAACGTCTACTGTCTAGGTGCGGTGTATAATTATTTGCCAGGATATAAATTAACTTCTTACCTTTGGTTAACTCATTCCTCTATTTAATTATTCGTTTCTTTGACAGAACGGTTTCGGGTTTCGGTATTCAAGGTCAAAGTGATTGGTAGTTCTGGAAACTTTTCATCAAGTACAGCCATGTGCAGTGGGAGTGCAGCAAGAATACAGGCTGCATCAAGTACAGCCATGTGCAGTGGGAGTGCAGCAAGAATACAGGCTGTATCAAGTACAGCCATGTGCAGTGGGAGAGCAGCAAGAATACAGGCTGTATCAAGTACAGCCGTGTGCAGTGGGAGTGCAGCAAGAATACAGGCTGTATCAAGTACAGCCATGTGCAGTGGGAGTGCAGCAAGAATACAGGCTGTATCAAGTACAGCCATGTGCAGTGGGAGTGCAGCAAGAATACAGGCTGTATCAAGTACAGCCATGTGCAGTGGGAGTGCAGCAAGAATACAGGCTGTATCAAGTACAGCCATGTGCGGTGGAAGTGCACCAAGAATACAGGCTGTTTAAGTACAGCCATGTGCAGTGGGAGTGCAGCAAGAATACAGGCTGTATCAAGTACAGCCATGTGCAGTGGGAGTGCAGCAAGAATACAGGCTGTATCAAGTACAGCCATGTGCAGTGGGAGTGCAGCAAGAATACAGGCTGTATTAAGTACAGCCATGTGGAGTGGGATTGCGTTTTAGACCTTGCGCACGCTTTAGAACTAGTTGTGAATGATGCTTTATGCAGATTTAGTCAAATTTCGGAGGTAACTCTCACCAAAGATTTGTGACGGGGGCTCTCTCTAAAAGTCTTGCTCATCTTACGCGCTTTCAAACTTCTCAGCCAACTTTAGTAGCATCTATTTTGAATTTTATATAATTGTGTAAAAATCAATTCTGAAGACGTATATCATTGCATTTTTTTTCATTAATTGATTGTAAAAAAAAAAACATGAAATAAATTTAATTTTCTAGAATTTAGAATTGGTCAAAAACATCTAAATAACTACGCATTTTCTGATTGATCTATGATAAATGAAAATCTGATAATATTATAGGGGCGTACAGATGTCCTTCATTATCAAATATGCCAAGTTGTATAAAGATGCAAAATATCACGCCGGCTTCCTCCCTTTCTTACCTTTACCAGTGCCAATAAATCTTGTTTTCTATACTGATCCCATATTTAATGGACTTGGCTCCTATAAAATTATCACACCTTCATAATTATTTAATTTATTTATTATTATTTAATGATCATGACAATCTATACAATCATTAGGAAGATCACAACGAGCATAGCCCTTGAACACAGAATTGTGTGTGATATCCCTAAATAGTAAATAATATAATAAAATTGATATTAAAGTAGGTAATTAAAATTAACATTTATGTTGCAAGTTTAAATAAAAGTAGATCATCAAAAACTATATAAAACACGATAGTAGGCCAAAATAGACTCACAATACAAACATTTAAACATCTAACATTATAGGCCTAACTTATAACATTACGCACATCAAAATATAAAGTTCACCATTATAAAAACATACAACATTTGAATTGGAAAGAATAATGATAAAAATTGTAATGGTGTCAATTATTATTTGAAAGTGTGAACTTTATTTACTTTACTTTATTGATTCCCTAAGAAGTTTCTTGAAGTCCAGTGCCTCCATGTTGAGAGCCTTGAGATCCAGAGGAAGTTCCCTCCACAGTCGTGTCGCACGAGGATAAAATGACAGCCTGTAAGCTTCAGTTCTTGCAAAAGGATCATCAATTGCCACCATCTCACCTCGAAGTCTTGACCTGTTTCTGCTTTTGAGAATATGCTTAGTGTCAAGGTCAACATCACCCACTAAGCACTTTCTTAGAAATAGTACATCCAATTCTTCTAAGTGATCTTCAATAGATGGTAGCTTGCAAGCTGATCTTCTACTTGCAGAATCGAGGCCAGAGTGATTAGTTTTAGCCAGAATCATTTTTGTGACACGGTTTTGAATTGCCTCAAAGGATGAAATGTTCTGTCTGTAGGTAGGGTGCCATGCAGGAATACCATACATCAGGGAAGTCCTAACTAATGTAATGTATACTTTTCTACGTACTTGAAACTTGACACCATTTAAATTTCTTGAAATGAAACCAAGGAGCTTAGAACACTTATCTCTGGTAACTTGCACTTGATAGTTCCATTTTAAGTCTGGTGTTATGTTCAATCCTAAAAGCTTTAAATTTTGACATGCCTTAAGAGACTGACCGCATAAGATGTAATGTCCATCAATAGAAAGTTTAGTACGAGTTATTCTCAAAAGATGGCTCTTCTTTCCGTTCAAAGACATTTCATTCACCTTAGACCATTCAACAATGCTATCTAAATCCATCTGAAGCGCCATGACATCATTTAAATTGACTATGGGACGATACAAAGTACAATCATCTGCATAGTGTGACAAGCTGGAGGAAACACAATTACTAGGCAGATCAAGCATGAATATAATGAACAACAATGGCCCGAGCACAGAGCCCTGAGGCACACCAGAGGTATGGTCACTAAAGGAAGAAATTGATCCATTTAATAAAAACAGCTTGAGTGCAATTACAAAGAAGGCTGGTAATCCATTATAATAATGATCCTTCTACTTTGTAGCCAAGAAGTTTGTCCAGAAGCCATTTGTGGGGAACTTGATCAAAAGCTTTCGTCCAATCCAATGCAATTACATCCACTTGCTTAGCAATACCGCTATCTAAGGTATACTGCCAATCATCAAGAACCTTTGTAAGCATAGAAACGCAAGAGCGTTTTGGAAGGAACCCATGTTGATTATCGTGAACTAAGTTGTTATCCTTCAAGTGGTCCAACAATGCTTTCGAAACCAGCCTCTCCATTACCTTACAGATACTGAGGTTATGGAAATAGGTCGGTAATTCCTTACATCATGCCTATCTCCTGACTTAAAAACAGGAACAACGTTTGCAGTTTTCCACTGATAAGGAACATCACCAGCGTGTAAAGAAATATTAAAAATAGAGCTGAGAGAAGGAGCAAGAGAGTTTGCACACTTTTGCAAAACTCGTGTTGGGATATTGTCGGGCCCTGTTGCAGAATTAGACTTGAGTTTATTAAGGCACCTCCTTACATCATTTACACCAATTGCAAACGAAGAAAGCGGCTGGAAGTCATAGGAATCAAAACATTTATCTAAAGGAACAGGAGTTTTTCTCGATATCATTAGTCAGGAAACACTTCTGTAATGAACTAGTAGAACAGGCAATAACTATTTAAAAAAGTGTTTATTTTGGGTTTATTATTATTATTATTATTATTATTATTATTATTATTATTATTATTATTATTATTATTATTATTAATTAACACAATTTATTGGTCGGGACATTTCGCCGCGTCGAATCTGCTTTAATTGCTTTTGACGTTTCAGCCCAACTGTGTGGGCTATCCTCAGAAAAACAAGATATTAATTCTAAAAACTTACAAAAATAAAAGCCCAGACAAGGCGTTACATAGAAAAACAAAATCACAAAACAAACAGTTACCATGACCAATAAATTGTGTTAATTATTTACCGGGCCGCGAAAGCCTTAAATTTGAAATTATTATTATTATTATTATTATTATTATTATTATTATTATTATTATTATTATTATTATTATTTATTTAACGTCTATCCTATTTCGTTATAAAAACTGATTTACAAAGGAGGACAACTAAATAAATCTAATTACATAGATGCAGAAACAACTAAAAACTACATTTAAGTAAATATTTGAAATAGTAGTATTACAACAACAATTAATTAAACACAACAATTTTGAAAACAAATAAAAATGATAATTAATGCATTTTAATGAATGAATCAAATATAAAAAAGGGTGGGTAATGAAATGAAAAGAAAAAAAAAGAAAGAAAAAATAAATGAAAAAAAGAAAGAAAAAAAGAAAAGAAAAGAAAAGGAAAGGAAATGAAAAAAGAAATAAAACGCCAGAAAAAGAAAAAGAAAAAAGAAAAAAAGAAAGAAAAAAATCATTAAACAAGAAAAACGAAAAGAAAAAAAACTGATTTATTAGACGATCCCACTCAAACGAATATGAGGTTTGCCAAAATTCAGGAACAACAAATCAGGGAGTATAATCAAAAACTTTCGCGGAAGAAACCACCGAACGCGAATCTTTATTCTTGTGTTCAATCTTCATTTTTGTGTTCAAATCTTGATAAGAGTTTAGTCCAAAAAATCTTGATTCTAATATATAATTATATCAGATATATAATTAATATTGTTCATGTCAAAAACTGATTATCACAGCAATGATACAGGACACCTAACTCAAGTTGCAAGCTCCATCAGTGGGCGGAAACCAGACAATCTAGGCAGAAAAATATACTTGAAAATACATTGATTATATCATAATCAAAGCAATAATGAACAAACAAAGAGAAAAACAAAATCATTAATAAGAACTTATGAAGGTAAATTAACATTACACAAACACACAGACAATAACCTACAAATAAATAGTAAAAATCAATTTTTTGCTCTTTGATTCATTATCATTGCTTCAATTTTATTTTTAAATTGTACAATTCCTAGATCAATAAACTGGCTTCTAATATCATAAATTTTATACAACCACACATAATTCATTATACACTGTTCTTTTACAATATTTTATTGTGATGTTTCGACTTTTCTTCACAAGTATTTTTCAAACTGAAGGTTGAACACAGGAAAAATAAGAACAATCCAAATAGAAAAATAAATTAAAACAAAATAATTATGAACCTTTTCTGCCAACAAAATTGAAGAAAATTAAATTAAAATATAAACATATCCAAAATGTACGTGTTATGTCCAAAAACACTTATTTAAATTATTTCTGTAGGTGATATTGACTGTACGGAAATCAATCGAGGTATTAAGAGATCCATCTCAGCCGGGCATCGAACGCCGGCGGGGAACTTAATGTCTTCTGGCTTCTTGATGCATTATATCTGACTAGTTCTGCAACGAGACCTGGGTTCGATACCCGGCGAGATGATTCTTTTAATTCCTGGATTGATTTCGATATAATCATATAACTATCATATCACTTCACATTTAGTCACCCAATAAAGCTGTTCTGTGAAGGTTACCAACGCATAATACTCGTATGATGCTCACACAATTGATACTAATAACTTGAGCAGTAAAAGGTGTCATGAAACATCATCCTCTATACTTCCGTTTTGTCTCTTAACCCACACTCTTTCATAAGTCCTTGATCGTTCTATAACTTAATGGAGTTTACCTGTTTCCTGCAATAACACGTTTTCAAAAAACTAGAATGCACATTCTGACCTTAAGACAAGGCTGAATTCGATACGACAGTGTTGTCTTCCATATCACGTATGTCTAGCTTGTTGCAATTAAAATATCCAAATGACCAACGATTTATTACTGTGGGTACGAAGATGACAATTCAAGGGCACTACTTGGCACTATTGAGGTTTACAATAATACTTCCTGCAATAGCTTATTTACAATCATTGACTCGAGCCGAGGTCTGGGTTTTATCTTATAGACTTTTATTTTGACTAAAATTGTTATTGCAACAAGTTTTAGTATTATTATCCATTTAAGAATTAAACAACGTTTATTTTTTTTATTCATTAAGTTTGAGGGCGCGTCAACCGTTAGGTCATAAAGCGCCAATGTAGCCTATGGGATATGGGGAGGAGAGGCCCATGCTGGTCAGAACCATCCACGGGTAGGGGGAGGTAAGGGGGGTACTCACGTCGTAGTCGTCATGGTCTTTGAATCGTTCGTTGTGTCATTGTCGTCGAGTAGGTAGTCAAGGGAAGTAGGAGGTGTCCCCGATGACAATTGCCAGAGCTCGCTTCTAGTTTCTGGGAGTTATAAATAATCCTTTACATTCTAACTGATGATTGCGAGATGGACCTTTTCTCTTGAATCGCCTTTCATGCTCTGGGCAACATTCTATCCCGGGCCCAGACGGGGGACAACGTCTAGTAGACGAGGGAGTGCAGCGACACGGAAGTCTACAATTCAACTCAAACGGCACTTCCGTGATTCTGTGAGTTGTGCGTGTACTATAAAAAATCAGCCGAATTGCTGAATAGATTGCGCTGAAATTTTAAACAGGCATCCGGTGCGAGTTAACTGAGAACTGAACAAAATCAGCAAGAAACCAAAACCAAAAAAATAATAATTTGAAAAATAGGCTGAAAAGTGTGGGATTTAATTTAACGACAATGATTTTGTTTTTGAAGATTAATTTTTTTGTTTGTTATTTGTCAAACTGTGAAAATTGCATCCAATAACCAAGGTGTATCGAATCTTGCACTGAGCGTGCAAACCTTGCAATCTTTACACGTATTTCATGCTGTCTATGTTTTCCATAGTATTGCATGCATTTCAAAACATGTTCTATAAATTTTTGGATGAGCGTAGCGAGCGAAGCGAAAACTTCAATTTCACTGACTCCCCAAAAAATTTAGCTCCAATGTTTTTTTGTTTGTTTTTTTGTCTGTTTGTTCGCACGATTCCGGGCAAACGGCATAAGCGATCTTGATGAAAATTTGACAGGACCTTCGAAATCTCTGAACTTAGACTTGCCACGTTTTTGGGTACAATCGAAGAAATATTTCTCATGAATATCGCACTTTTACGATTTTTTTCGATTTTTAGTGCGATATTTTCGTTACATTTGGGCCGATTCTGATTAAACGGGTGGGGCTACAAAGATCATTGGATGAGCGTAGCGAAGACTTCAATTTCACCGACCCCCCAAAAAATTTAGCTCAATTGTTTTTTTGTTTTTGTTTTTTTGTTTTTTGTTTGTTTTTCCGTCTGTTTGTTCGCTCTCTACCGGGCAAACGGCATATGCGACTTGATGAAAATTTGACACGACCTTCGTTTTCTCTGAACTTAGACTAGCCACGTTTTTGGGTACAATCGAAGAAATATTTCTCATGAATATCGTACTTTTACGATTTTTTTCGATTTTTAGTGCGATGTTTTCGTGCCATTTGGGCCAATTCTGACCAAACGGGTGGGGCTACAACGTTCATATTTCACATGGACATTAAGGTAATGGTGATGTATTGCTTTCTGAAAGAAAAAGTTGAAAAAGTTAGCCAGAATCTATAGAAATATAGCTTTTAATATACGTTTTTTTGACTTTTTGTGCGATATTTTCGTGCCATTTGGGCCAATTCTGACCAAACGGGTGGGGCTACAACGTTCATATTATACATGGACATTAAGGTTATGGTGATGTAGTATCTTATGAAAGAAAAAGTTGAAAAAGTTAGCCAGAATCCATAGAAATATAGCTTTTAATGTAAGATTTTTACGTTAAATAATAACAAATTAACAAGAAACAATAGAAACTTGACAACAATCACCTACAATGCGTCGGCAGAAAAACAAAGCACTTGCAAAAGTATAGATATCCCACGCAAACTAAAAACTTTAAAAAAGCTCATCCATCAACGCGGCGGGACTTTAGCGTTTTCCTAGTTAAATACAATCCAGAAATAACAAAATCTATCCCGATCGGAGGTTTGAACCCAGGTAGCCAAACGCCAAGTCGTTGTTAGACAGGTGAGCTAGTTATGTATTGAGTAAACGGAACTTTTGTATTTACGTTGAATGATATATTACTAGGAAGCTTCGCAAACGCGTTTTTAGTCGCGTTGATGGATGAGATTTTTTGTAAGTTTTTAGTTTGCGTAGGACCACTTTTCCTTTGCAAGTGTTTTTGAATGCGTTGTAGGTGAATGTTATCAAGTTTCTATTGTTACTTTACTTCTTAATTGTTATTATAAACCTTAAAAAACTCATATTAAAACCTTTATTCTATGGATTCTGGCTAACTTTTTCAACTTTTTCTTTCAAAAAGCAACACATCACCATAACCTTAATGTCCATGTGAAATATGAACGTTGTAGCCCCACCCGTTTGGTCAGAATCGGCCCAAATGTCACGAAAATATCGCACTAAAAATCGAAAAAAATCGTAAAAGTACGATATTCATGAGAAATATTTCTTTGATTGTACCCAAAAACGTGGCAGGTCTAAGTTCAGAGATTTCAAAGGTCCTCTACAATTTTCATCAAGATCGCGTATGCCGTTTGCCCGGTAGCGTGCGAACAAACAAACAGACAGAAAAACAAATAAACAAAAAAACATTGGAGCTAAATTTTTTGAGGGGTCAGTGAAATTGAAGTCTTCGCTTCGCTCATCCAATAAATGATAGGGTTTTGAGATTTGTTGGTATAAGGTCGAGTCAAGTTGCTGTAAGGCAATAATGCGCCACTCTAGCCTATGGTAGGTTATTATTATTACTAGGAAAACGCTAAAGTCCCGCCGCGTTGATGGATGAGCGTTTTTGTAACTTTTTAGTTTGCGTGGGACCACTTTCCTTTGCAAGTGCTTTGTGAATGCATTGTAGGTGATTGTTGTCGAGTTTCATTAATGGTTATTATAAACCTCAAAAAAACTCATATCAAAACCTTTATTCTATGAATTCTGGCTCACTTTTTCAACTTTTTCTTTCAAAAGGTACTACATCACCATAACCTTAATGTTCATGTGAAATATGAATGTTGTAGCCCCACCCGTTTGGTCAGAATCGGCCCAAATGTCACGAAAATATCGCACTAAAAATCGAAAAAAATCGTAAAAGTACGTTTATTTTATGGGTTCTGGTTACCCTTTTCAACTTTTTTTTTCACAAGGTACTACATCACCATAACCTTAATGTCCATGTAAAATATGAACTTTGTAGCCCCACCCGTTTGGTCAGAATCGGCCCAAATGTCACGAAAATATCGCACTAAAAATCGAAAAAAAATCGTAAAAGTGCGATATTCATGAGAAATATTTCAACGATTGAACCCAAAAACGTGGCACGTCTAAGTTCAGAGATTTCGAAGGTCCTGTCAAATTTTCATCAAGATCGCTTATGCCGTTTGCCCGGAATCGTGCGAACAAACAGACAAAAAAACAAACAAAAAAAAAAAAAAAAAAAAAAACATTGGAGCTAAATTTTTTGAGGGGTCAGTGAAATTGAAGTTTTCGCTTCGCTCGCTACGCTCGCTACGCTCATCCAATTATTATTATTATTATTATTATTATTATATTATTATTATTATTATTATTATTATTATTATTATTATTATTATTATTTTCCACTAATAGGCTTAGTAGGAAGGTTGGCAGAAAAGGGCAGTATGCCCCAAGCACAAGGTGTCTGCCAGCCAGCAGGGAGTGAAATATCGGTGGATTAGAATATAGATGTTTTTGGATTAGAATATAGACGGTTTAATACTGGAATTTTGAATGATATAAGTAACTATAATATGTAAGATTTCGTCCGCCACTGCCCTGTGAATCTGCAAGGTCTCATGAATACTACATCTCTATTTTGCTTTAAATTTGTTTATTTTAAATACAAACAAATAGAACATACAAATCGAGATCATCATAATCATTTTAATTTACTGCGTCTTTCCATAGCGGAGAGGTGGATACTTAATACGAGCTGAACGTCGTAGGTCGGGAGTGTCTTCTTTCACTCTTCCCTCCACAGGTTGTCCTGGTTGTGGAACCGCCGTTGTCGTCTCCATCAACGAGCAATCAACGACGGGAGTTTCTTCAGGCAAGGCAAGTGAAGGCTGGACAAACTTCTTCAGCTGGGACACATTCTTTGGTATCGGTCTCCCGTGGGGGACAGGATAGTAGCGGAGTTCCCAGTTTTAGATGTCACCTGAAACTAAACTGGAGAGAATGGGGTCGACAACTTAGAACGGTTCTCTTCCCTCAGCAATACCAAGTCCCCCACCGCAACATCTGAAGTAGCGGCGTGCCTTGATTCATTTGCATAGCGACTTGTAGTAGCTTTTCTTTCAGCGTTGCGGTCTCGTACGGCAACATCTAGTTTACTCCTACACCCTATAGATGGAACTTTGTCCCTGAGCTCTCTATTGAACATCAAGAATGTAGGCGTTACCCTAGAAGTGGTATGAGGTGTAGTTCGGTAAGCAAAAAGAAATTCATATAGAGCATCATTTAAGAGAGTACAGGACATGCGTTTTAGGCAAATTGCTGTTCGCTCAGCCGACTGACACCACAGGTGTTTGAGATTTTGAACATATGTCACAAATGTTGAAATATAGGGCTCTGCAGTAACACATTACCAAATTTTGTTTTAAAATAATTTATAAAAAATAAATTAGTTTTCACGAATTTTGATTTTGTTAAAAACTCCAAAATTGATCATATTCGGGATTTTTCTGGCTGACTAAGACAAAATTTTGAAAATCTATGACCACATGACTGTCCATGTATGCATTATTGACAACTTTGACAAGTTTCATATTCGTCGGATGCATCTTGGCCGAGCGAATAGCTATGTGCCAACTGCCAAATGTGTCCCATTGCATTTGCAATACGAAGGCATTTCAACGGAGAGCGATTCTGTCTCTCCACCTCACCATTCACCTGAGGCCATCTTGGTGTGGTGCTGACAAATTGTATACAAATGTGTATGCAAAATTCTCTCATATCTGAGCCTGCAAAACTCCTAGCTTGGTCTGCACGCAAAGTACAGGGAAAATCATAGCGAGCAAAAAATGACTTAAGCATTGAAATAGTCGATTCAGAAGTAGGCCTAATGGATTAAGTCAAAATTGCTTCGAAATACCTACTGTAGTAGGCCCTAGTCGATAATCACAAAAATATACAGTCCTGATTGAGAAGAGAGCGGTCCAAGGTAATCCATGGCCAGGTCTTGCCATGGTCCATCGGGAAGGCTGGTAGCGGTGACCGGCTCAGGAGGGTCAGGCTGGCTGACCAGTTGACATCCCCGACAGGAATGAACTAGCTTCTCAACCGCAGTGTCAATGGTCGGCCACCAGACTTTGGAGTGAATGCGCCGCTTTCTTTTTACTATTCCTTGGTGGCCCTCGTGTGCAAGAGACTTGGTCTTGCAGTGACGCTGGTATGTAGAGTCTGGTGCCTCTAAGAACAACACCATCATAAACACAACGTTCAGTTTTTATTATTTCAAATCTCTTTAACTCAACTGGCCACCGTTCAGTTTAAATGGCTTTTACCAAGTATTGAACATGTGGGTCGGAGGCAGACACTTCTTGGATCTGTTCAAACGTCATGGCTCGCGGCACTGCCAGGTGAGCCACACGTCTTACACAGAAGTCTTCCTTCCCCTTTGACTTTGGTGTTTCTGTAATAGGTATCAGTCGCGAGAGTGGGTCGGCTTTATTAGTTTTACCTGGCTTGTACATCACATGGTAATTAAAGGACTGAAGGCGAAGAACCTAACGTTCCAGACGACCGCATGGCTTTGATCGCTCGGAGAAAATGAACTCTAAAGGACGGTGGTCTGTTACCAACTTAAAAGGCTCACCACCGTAAATGTAATAATGAAACCTATCACATCACCATACAATACCTAAAGCCTCTTTTTTTGTGTGGCTGTGACGACACTCAACGTAGTGAGAGCTCGACTTGCGCACTCAACAATGCAAAGGCAGCCTTCCTGTTTCTGGTAGAGTATAGCAGCAACCACCTACGGTGAAGCGTCAAAGATCACTTTTGACTCTGCATTTGGATCAAAGTATAATAGGATTGATGCAGAACATAATTCATGTTTTAAAGTATCTATGGCTTTCTGTGCATCGGAATCCCATTTGAATTACCTGTTTTTACATATCAGATCTCTGACTGGCTTAGTGATGTTAGAATAATTTGGTATGAATCTGGCATTGTAGCCAATGAAACCAAGCAAACTTGAAGTTGAAGCTTCTGCAGATGTGGAGGGCAATTCCTGAATGGCCTTCACCCTGTTGTGCAGAGGTCGTATTCCGTTGACGTCAAAGATGTGGCCACGGTGCTTTACAGAAGTTTGAGCAATCACGCATTGTAAGTTGCAAGTGAGATCGCGCTCAGCAAACCTTTGAAGTAAGGCATAAAGACTCTCGTCGTGCTCTTGTTTGGTCCTCCCTGTCACTAGAAAATCACCAATGAAACATCGACTTTGTATAAATCACTGATAAGACTCTCCATTATACTTTGGAACATTTCTGGTGCCCAATTTATACCAAAAAATAGATCTTTGTATCTGTATAACCCGTTATGAGTCGAGAAAGTAGTAATATCACGAGAGCGTTCTGTAAGTCGTATTTGATTGAATGCCTAATTAAGGTGGGCTGTAGTTAAAGTGGGGTAAATTTCAAAAACGCATTTTTATGTATTAAACAAATTTTTGACACGATTTCGATAACCCCAGTAAAAACCCGAGCTCAAACGCACGAGCCGTTCGAGAGCTAGCCCGCCTCAAAGTTGGAGGGGTGGGGGTGCCTACGTCACCGCTCCGTAGTCTCGACGGCCGCGGGTCGCTGGCTGCAGCCAACTACACACCATGCGTGCATGGCTCAAGCCCGTGCTTTCGCCGGACTCACTACCCCAATAATAGTAATACTAAATAACAAAATAATAAACTCAATTAACTCACCAATGAAGAAGTTATTCAAAATACTCAGGCTCGTAACCGTCAGCTGCTTTAAAACCAACGTAGAAGGGTAGAACCCTGTTGATTCTGGGTACCTTTCGCGCGAATACAGTTCACAACACACGATGGATATCCCAATAACCTTCCTTTTCTTTTTGTCAAATGTTGACCACGAATTCATCCAGTAAACACATTTTAGGTAAGCAACGTAGGCACGTAGCGATTTGTATTATTAAATGATTCGTTTAGAATTACTAATTGGCTATCAGGCACATGCAAAGCTCATAAGTGATTTGCTGTGTTCAGTGTATCAAGATTTAACACGACACTTTAAAAAATAATATACTAGGAAAACGCTCAGTTGGACGCGTTGTTGAGCGAGCACCGGTACGTGCAACACGACCCGAGTACGACATTCCCATAATGTTACATACCAATAAGTCTTTAAGGTCTTGACCAATTTAGCTGAAAATTTGTAAAATAGGAGAGAATGGATAAAATCCACCGCCATCTAGAGGACCTTGACATCATTTCTTTGGGAAAACTATTTTAACTCTTGATTACTTCTAGGTGGCAGTACATAGTGACCAGAATTCTTGTGCGCACCGCCTGCTCGAATGGGATGAACCCAAATAGACTGCCTGTTTTGTGAGTCATTTTCCCATGTTAAATAATTGACCAAGAAAAAGACAGAGCTTTGTAAGAATTCCGCAAGAAAGCGCCAGCTACGGCGCCTTTTTGCGTCAAACAATTTGAAGTTGCAAAGAAGCTCCAACTTAAAACCTCTATCTAAGATCTCTGGTTGTAACTGTTTGTGTGTGTGTGACTGTGTGTCGGTAAACAAAACCTGTCATGTTTCTTCATATACTCAACAGAGCGTGCTAGTTACGGCGCAAAAATCTTCTTTCATCGACTGTGATTAGTACCGAAATGTTGGCTGACAAAACAGGCAGTATATTTGGGTTCATCCCATTCGAGCAGGCGGTGCTTGTGCGACTTTTCGTTGCCATGGTAACGTTACTTTTGTTAAAATGTAATTTCTATCTACACTACTTATCGGATCAAAATAAAATTAACATATTCGTGACCGGACGGACATTCTAAATGATTTGGCCACCTCAGATTTTGTCGCCGTTTAGTTTTTTAAAAAAACTTTAGATTAACTTTAATGAAACTTTATAACTTTTTGAACGATTTTGCCACAAAACTAATGGCATTCAATCGGGAACGAAACTTGCGGATGGTCAAAATTTCAACTCGATCCGAGCCTCCGTTCGACCGCTATCATGAGCCAAAAAAGCTGAGCGACTTTCCGTTGCCATGGTAACGGGACTTTGTTATAATGTAATTTCCGACTATACTACTTATCGGATCAAAATAAAAATAACATATTCGTGATCGGACGGACATTCTAAATGATTTGGCCACCTCAGATTTTGTCGCCGTTTAGTTTGAAAAAAAAAAACTTTCAATTAACTTTAATGTAACTTTTTAACTTTTTGAACGATTTTGCCACAAAACTATACAGCAACCCGCCTAGGTGGTATGTACATGTGTGCAAAATTTCAGGTCGACCAGAGAAACGGTGCGACCTGTATCGAAGCAGTAACAGAAAAAAAAAACAGACATTCGAGCCATAAGAGTCAAGTGGAGACGCTCGCTTCGCTCGCTCAATTATGTGATACAGTCAGCACTGCCCTGATGTTCCCTTACTAGGAAAACGCTCAGTTGGACGCGTTGTTGAGCGAGCACCGGTACGTGCAACATGACCCGAGTACGACATTCCCATAAGGCCCACCACAAACTGTAGGCCTAACTGGATATTGACATTGTACACTTTATACTATTCCAACATCTTTGCATTGTACTAATTCACGTCATGCCTTCTAAAGTGTATCTTTGTATCTTCACTGCCTCCTTCATTTTTTAACATCATTTTTCGAATTATGATTACCAATAAGTCTTTAAGGTCTTGTCCGATTTAGCTGAAAATTTGGAAAATAGGAGAGAATGTTGTACTTATTGACCCTGCAAAATTTCATAACGATCGGAACATTTTTTTTTTTTTTTTTTTTATAACCAACGATCGGATTTTGTTCAAAAACTATACAGCAACCCGCCTAGGTGGTATGTACATGTGTAAAAATTTCAGGTCGATCAGAGAAACGGTGCGACCTGTATCGAAGCAGTAACAGAAAAAAAAAAAAAAAAAAACAGACATTCGAGCCATAAGAGTCAAGTGGAGACGCTCGCTACGCTCGCTCAATTACTTTACTATCACTGCAATACAGTGAATACCCACTAGTCTCGTCTATCAACGTTATTACGCACTCCCCACAATTACACCAATCAATATTCCCTCATCTGCCTATAAGTGATTTTTTTGGTTTATTCTCCCTTCTATCAGAACGTCGAGGCTCAAAATAATAGGGTTGAATAACGGCCATCACACTCACAAAACACTATCGTAGTGACTGCGTGGTGAAAGTTTATGACGCAGTACAGAAGACTCCAGAAAATAACTTTGGGTGTCTTATTGTGTAAAATGTTAATTGTTCATGGAAGAGCCCCCAACCCCTTAACCCCCATTAACTGTGACCAATCATTTTGGACAGTTGAAAGATATATTGCACCAATAAACTATTATATACACGTTATGACTATGTTATACAGTGTATGAAAGTTGTTGATTTCATTACTAACTCTTTCTGCGAGGGTGGGGAAACGGAAATGGGGAAGATGTGAATTGGAGTATTCAGTCTTGCGTTACGCTTTGATTTGCTTTGAAATGCATGAGTGATACAATGAAACTAGGAACGTTGACATCACTAGATAATAAGTCGTCATCACTAGATGGTACGTCGTCGTAACTAGATGACACATAGTCGTCAGTAATGCACTTTGAGGAAGAACACTCTGAAGATACATCACATCTTTATCATTATCCACAGGGGCGTCATCTTCGATAGTCTGTCAACGACAGTCATAACCGATTAATTCACGTTGAATTCATATTTCCTGGATGGAATTCTCGTTCAACACAGTTGTGCCGACATGAATTTCTATCTCGGGCTGTTCAATACTAATAACTACCAACTACAATACTAATAATAAATACATTGTAACGCTGTATCAAAACTCTCGCTTTCTGTGACAGCATCGCTCACTATCTTTCTTCTTAGGTACAAATACTTAGTCCCACTCGGCGCTTTTTTGTGACAGGTTGAAACGATGAATCTCCCCCTTTTAATTTTATTGACGGTTTTGAATCCTTTTTTAACACGTGTATTCGAAATTGAGCCTAATATGCGGCATGCCAAACTGATTTTTTATAAAATAAGATGATATTTCAAAGTCTTCGTCAGTAAAGTGTACATACAACTGAATATTTACTAGGTGTAAACCCATGCAATTAATTTTCTCCAAGCAAGATTTATGACGAGTCGGCGATCTATCACGATTTGGAAACTGAAAACTTACTTTCTTTCCATCGACGATCACTGATTTTCCTGGCTGATTACTGCACCCGAATACACAACGTATAGTCATATTGACGCGTGTTCATGTTCATAATCATGGGGTTATCTATAGCAATACAATACACAATAAAATACGTTTTAGCACAAAATCACAACACTGCCGACTGGCATTTAGTCAATAAGAATAATAATTAAAAAACGCTTCAATATAACTACAGTAGGCCTATGTACAGTTGTACACACGTTTTACATTGAATTACAAGGATGGTCACTTCGCACTGCTACCCCTATAACGCCCACACATATATAAAGGGAAGATGTTGTTCCCTGCTAGCACAGTCAGCAGGTCAGACGGCATGAGGTCCGCGCGGGCTGCGACCGCTGGGCGAGTGGGAGCGGTGACGTCACGGACGGCCACCCCAGAACTTCAACGCGCTGTCGTTTCGCGAGTTCTTATCCCTTTTGGATGGGGTTTTCGGCATTATAGTTTTGACATTGCCATTCTTAAGAAAATTCTCGGGCCCTTGAGTACAGCCCACCTTTAAGGTCAAGAACGCTGAAATAAGTTGCTCCATGTTGTTTACAAGTAAGCTTTCTAAAATAGGAATTGGGTGTCGGATACGTTGAATTCGTATATTGGCTTTACGCATATCGATGCATATCCTTGGATGACCATCTTAGCGGTGTAACAAGACTAGTTGGGGAAACTCCCTGGGAACTCGGCTTTGTGACTTTCTCAATCCGGTCACTATGTAGCTTTATCTTCAGATTTGCCTCAATCTCATCATATTGTTGGACAGTTGGACTGAGTGTCGCCTCAGTGGCTGGATCTCCGCCGTTATGTTGTCATTGATCGTAAAGTCTAACTAATAATCTTAAGAGTGCTGACACCTTCGAATATCTGTGGAAATCAACTTTGATTTGAGTCTTCAAATCCACGAACGGAGGAGATGGAGGTTGAAGGAACAGAGGTAACACAACAGCTGGCGTAACTGACCCTGTAGCTGTAGACTCCTTTGAAATTGTAATGGGACGCGCGAAATCTCTTGAACCTGCAAGCCAACCTTGAGCACCTTCAAGGCCTTGGTAGAAGTCTCACTTAATAGTGGGGGGCCAACCCCCATTACCACATAGAAATCAGCAGTTGTCTCTAATTCCCCAATCCTGTAAGTACCGGTAGCTCAGTTCTTCGTCATTACGTCTAATGGACAAGGATTGTTGTATGAGTAAAGTTTCTGGTTTGACTGAATAGTCTTGTATGTAAGGCTCATAGCAAGACTCTTGTTCCAAGTATTCTTATCAAGCAAGTTACACGTGGCAACACTGACAATTAAATGGTTAACGCGAACGCCACCCACCAGAACATCTTTTATAGATGTTCTGGTGGGTGGCTTGTATCGGGAGGTTTCTCGTCCACATGACACACAACGTAAGCGCGATCAACAAGTGAGTTGTCAGATGCAGAGTCCTCGTCAGCAACATGTCGAACTTTGTGGCTCCGATTTGACCTTGGATGTCCATTCCACGGCTCAGCTCGTCCTGACGCAGCTTTCATTGGTTTGTGTTTTTGGTAATCATTGTTCTTGCGTAAACGACAGACAGAAAAGAAATGCCCAATTTTACCGCAAGCATTGCATGTCTTTTTAAGAGCTGGGCAAACTGGATCATTTGCCAAATGACCTTTAGTGTCACATATTCTGCAACATTTTCCAACAATCTGGGTCGAAACTTTGTTAACTGTGTAATGGCCATATGGATTATGTTGGTTAAACTGGCACTTGAGAAGAAGAAGAAAAAGATAAATAAAGTGGAGTCTAGAACTTGACAGAAACACATGTTTCATCTGCCCTTTCCTACCAAATGGTCCCTCAAAATAACACATGGTGGCAGCCGGTGGGTTTAAAAATAGTTTTATAACTATTATAAGATAGTTTTTATCCTGTAAAAACATAACTTTGGCTGGTAAAAGCCTAAAACATGCCAAATACTGGCAAAACTGGGCCTAGGCCTACAACACCAGGGACTGGACAGGGGCATACTTATGCAGCTCCCAGCTATCAAATCAGCCCTCCAGACCCATTTTCATTCGTTCCTGATGAATGGGGGCGATGGAAACGCCGATTTGAACGTTTCTGACAGGCATCCGGTCTGGCTACAAAACCTGAATAAGAGCAGGTAAATTCCTTAATTTATTTCATGGGTGACGTGGCCGACGACATTCTTATAGCATTTAAGCTGAGTGAAGCTGATGCCAAAAGCTACAATACATATAGTATGCACTAGTTTGATAATCATTTCGTCCCTCGTAGAAATATAATCTACGAGAGGGCTACATTCTTTAAAAGAATGCAAAGCTCCAGTGAGACTGTGGATGAGTTCATCACTGACTTGCATAAATTAGCACAATATTGTGAGTTTGGAACCATGCAAGATGAGCTTATAAGGGATAAGATTGTCGTTGGACTGCTAGATCATAAGCTAGGTGAGCGAATGCAGCTGGACCCAGACTTAACTTTGGCAAAAGCCATGACTATGGCTAGACAGTCAGCTGAGGTAAAGCGTCAATCAGATGCTATTTACCTTACTCAAAACTGTACTGTTGGGGCTGTGCATGTTAAAGACAACCATCAATATAAGTATTCAGCCACAAATAGGCCTAATTTTTAAAATAAACCTAAGCCTACAGGAGACAATAATAATAGGCCTAGTCAAAACAAGCCTAAAGGTAATAACTCTTGCCAATGGTGTGGTCGAACACCGACCCATAAAAAAGCAGACTGTCCTGCCAAGGATTATACATATTACGCATGTCACAAAGTAGGCCATGGGGCAAATGTATGCCACAAAGCAAAGAAAAAAATTGTTCGAGAAGTTGCAACCGAAGAAGCACAGCTCGCGGGTGATGCTTTCATGGGCCTTGTGTCAAACGGTAGGCCTAAATAACCGGATTTATGGTCGGTCAAACTTATTATAGGCCAAAATCAAAAAACTGTTTTTAAAATAGACAGTGGGGCAGATGTTTCGGTTATCCCCCTAGGCTATCCTCTAAAGAAAGAGATGACTATTGTACCTTCTGATCTAAAACTATTTGGACCAGGCAGGACTCTACTTGACTGCAATAGCATGGTCAAATCGGTAAAAATTACCCACAAAGATAAAACCACTTACAAAAATCTGTACTTAATAAAAGACTTAACCGCACCTCTTCTTGGTCGCTCAGCGATCGAAGACCTTCAAATTTTTAACTATATAGGGGAAGTTAGCAGCTTCAAACCTGAAACGGAGTTTCCTAAACTCTTTCAGGGCCTCGGAAAAATTCCAGTAACATATACAAGCCCTTTGCAGTTACAACTCCTCGAACTGTACCTATTTCTTTACGGAAACAAGTTCAAGAGGAACTTCAGAGAATGACAGAATCGGGCGTAATTTCACCGGTCGTGGTATGTAAACCTTCAGGGAAAATCCGGATTTGTGTGGACGTATAACACTGCTTAACAAAAGCGTCAAGAGGGAATGGCATCCTATACCATATGTCGAACAGACGTTAGCAAGCTTAGGCGGAGCGCGCGTTTTTTCTTAAGTTGACGCAACTTCCGGATTCTGGCAACTTCAACTTTCACAGGAATCATCCAAATTAACCACATTTATAACACCATTTGGTAGATATAGCTTCAACAGACTACCATTTGGTATTACGTCAGCTCCGGAAATTTTTCAGAGAACTATGAGCTCGAGATTGGAAGGAATCGACGGCGTCCTATGCCATATAGATGACATCCTCGTATGGGGTTCAGACCTTGCGGAACATGACAGACGACTAAAACTGTTCTTGGGAGAATGGAGAAAGCTGGCATGACTCTCAATCTAGCCAATGTCAATTTCGAGTTCACGAGATTACGTTCGTTGGACACAAGATATCGAAATACGGAATTACCCCGGCTGAAAAAAAGTTGAAGCTGTTCTCGCAATGGAACCACCTAAAAATAAGCAGAAATTAATGAGATTTCTAGGATTTCTAACGTTCCTTGGTCCATTCATTGCAAACAAATCAAACCTCCTTGAACCCTTAAACTCTCTCCTAAAAGAGAATAATGAGTGGGTGTGGGGTATACCACAAGAGGAATCTTTTGTTAAGGTTAAAGAGGTTCTCACCTCAAAACCTATCCTGGCACTGTACGATCCCTCGAGGCAAACAACTGTATCAGCCGACGCCATTAGTTATGGAATCGGAGCAGTTCTCTTCCAAACCCAAGAAGACGGGAAGAAACGGCCTGTCGCTTATGCATCCCGGACTTTGTCGTCAGCAGAATAGCGTTATGCTCAAATAGAACGCGAGGCTCTTGCACTCACATGGGCCTGTGAGAGGTTTGAAACTTATATTGCAGGCATCCACATCAGCCTAGAAACTGATCACAAGCCTCTTGTGCCTATAATGACAACAAAAAATGTTGACGATCTTTCCCCTTGTCTCCAAAGATTCCGACCACGGTTAATGAGATATTCTTATGAGATTTATCATACACCAGGGAAAGCACTTATTGCAGCTGATGTACTCTCAAGAAGTCCACTTCCCAGGGAGAAAAATGCCAGTTCTGAATTGGAAGAAGAAACTACGGCATATGTTCGACAAATAGTTGAAACACTTCCTTTCACTGACGTGCGTCTGCAAGAAGTATGTGCAGCGCAACAAGAGGATCATATTTGTAAACTTGTAGGAAGGTTTACAGAACATGGATGGCCAAAACAAGAGGACATTCCACCCAGTCTTAAACCTTACTACAATGACAGAAGTGATATCACCCTTCAAGAAGGATTACTGATGAAAAGCTGTCGACTCATCATACCTCAAAAACTACAAGAGGAGATGCTTCACCGCATACATGAAAGTCACGAAGGTATCACCAAGAGCAGAGCTCGTGCTCGCCAAGCATGTTGGTGGCCAGGTATTTCGAGGCAAATTGAAGAGCACGTGCGGAACTGTCGCCAATGTGTTCAAGAAACCCGAAATCGCCACGAGCCACTCAAACCATCTCCGTTCTCCAGCAGAGCATGGGAAAAAGTTGCTATGGATTTGTTTAAGTTAAATGGTGACTGGTATCTTGTGGTTACAGATTACTACTCGCAGTTCTTTGAAATTGTATTACTGAAACATTTACGTGCATCTTTAATAATAGAACATATCAAAAGCATATTTGCACGGTTTGGAATCCCAGAAGTCGTCATGAGTGATCGAGGTCCCCAGTTCCAAATCCTCGAGTCTTCAGAGTTCGCGTCATTTGCAAAGAGCTACGGATTCAAACACCTACGTAGTAGTGCAAGTTTCCCCCAATCAAATGGATTCGCGGAAGCCGGCGTGAAAACAGCAAAACTCCGACTCAAGAAATCTACTGATATCTACAAAGCGCTTTTAGCCTACAGAGATACGCCACTCCCAAATGGTTATACACCAGCTGAGTTGCTGATGAATCGGAAGATTAGATCAACTGTGCCAAAACCTCCATCAAAACTTCAACCAATGATCCCATCAAAAGAACAATTGGAAAAGAAGGAAAATGAAAGAATTGACAAACAGAAGGAAAACTACAACACACGGCATGGAGTTCGCGAACTTTCAGATCTGCAACCCGGAGAATTCGTCTGGATCATAGACCTTCGGAGATATGGCCAAGTCTGGAAGAAAGCTGATCAACCACGTTCTTACATACTAAAAACCCGATTGGGCGAGGTTTCCCGAAATAGATGGCATCTCGTTCCTGCACCATTCGTAAAAGAACTGGAAGATGTAAATACTCTCTTACCAGAAGCAATAAACATCGATGAAGATTCAATCACGCTGGGTGATCAACATCCTACCCCGACAAATGGAGAGACGGTAGAGCAGCGCTATTCCGAAATTCCCAAACAAACCGTAAATACACCGGGGAGAGTAACAACAAGAAGTGGGAGAGTAGTGCGTAAGCCTGAGAAACTAGACTTGTAGTAACTTGTAGTAATATTCACAAAGAATCTCATTTAGATTAGTATTATAAGATTTAGTTCATTGTAAGAGATTAAATTCAAATAGAGTAGATTTCCTTCAATCATTATTATATGATTATTATTGCTTACTTTATTTACTTTCTATTAATCACTCCATATGAACATTATTGTTTATTTGTATTAACTTTCAATTCCCATAGGGGAGATGTGTAATGGCCATATGGATTATGTTGGTTATACTGGCACTTGAGAAGAAGAAGAAAAAGATAAATAAAGTGGAGTCTAGAACTTGACAGAAACACATGTTTCATCTGCCCTTTCCTACCAAATGGTCCCTCGTGGGCTGTTCCATTAATTTTGCTTGGTCCTCTGCTGTCTCAAGAGTACGGGCCAACTCCTCTGCTTTCTCGACAGTTAGGTTGTCTCCAACTTTCAGCAGTTCCCTACGAAGCTGGTTATTCTTGGAATTGAAAATTAGCATAGGCTTATATCCAATAATTTTTCACTGGGATCAGTAATATAACAGTTTTCAATTCTGATTCTAAGTCTTGTCAGATACTGACACGAACTTTCATTGTCGCCAGGCATCAATTGGTTGAAAAGAAATCGTTCAAATGTTACCTACTTTGGCGGGGAGCAAAATATTTTGAGAGAGCGTGAATCATGAATCTAAAATCATCTCGATCTGAACTCTCATGGGATGTGGTATGTGTAGCTGAACGAGTGGTATGCAGAGCAGCTTCTGAAGCATCGGCGGTCGCTTTGGCTAAGGTAGCTCTTGACCTAAGGTCTGAATTTCCCGGGTCAGCTGACGAAACGAGTAAAAGTTCCTCGAATTTCCGCCGAACGGCGCTAGCCGAGGATTCCAGTTGTGATACCAGTACTAATGTGGTGGCAGATGGCTGAATACTGTTCTTGGTCTCATTATTTGTTCTTATTACTTGATCTTGGTCTCGTTGAAAATACCACTCTCGTTCTCATTCTTATTACTAAAACATGGCGGCCTCGGGAGATGATCGAAAATAAAACACTTCCAAATCACGTTGAGTAACCAAATAAGTTATTAAATGTAATTAATAATATTATAATAAAAGGTACAGAATTAAATTTGGTATGGACACGGTATGTAACATACGTCAACAACGTCCGCCATGTTCAAGACCTGAAACTAGTGTACACTTTCAATTCTTATTCTTATAACCTGATTTCGCTGAGTCTAGATCGTGCGCGTGACTATTCGGAGCTACTTGTGACGTCACTGGTGATTGATGACGTAGTTCGTGACGTATTATTAGACCTAAGGTTTTCCACTTTTCGGAATCGTCCTAAGACCAGCCACATAGTGTAAAAATGAAACATTTGCCTCAGGCTAACTCTGCAGCATATCCAAAACACCTTCACCCGCATAGAAAAGCAAAGTATTTTTCTTCACAGAAGGTTGTAAACGGTTGCAAACGGGTGTAGACCATTTTTTAAACTCATATTGTAAAGAAGTAAGTAATATGGAATTTCATGTACAACACCTGCGATTTATCACTCGTCGCCACTGAAATACCGGTGGATTAGAATATAACACGGTATTTAATACTTGAATAGGGATAATATAAAGTAGTTGAATAAAATACGGCTTCGTTCAATGTTTCATTTTCACGCTAGTCTACTAGCCTAGTGGACTCATTTACCGGAAGTGAAGTCACTAGCAGGCGACAAAGCTCAGTGGCGTAGCCAGTAAGGGGTAGGGGGCGAATGCCCTTCCCCGCCCCCTTGTCCTGGCGCCCCCTAACCACCTGCCAAGTCCCAAAAATACATATATGTGAAATAATAAATACGTAAATCCTTTGTGACACCTTCGTCCTTTGTCGCCTTTGTAGGTAGCCATTGTGCCGCCTATGTTGATAAAACCTCGCTCGGAACAGATTTGCTTCAACATTGCTTCAATTTTTTTCTGTACAGAACCATACAGTTTTTCCAATGACAGAATATTCTAGCTCTCCAAGATTTGGCACTTTTTTACAAAAATGACATTTCTCATTCTCTTATTGCTGATGAATATTACTCATTCCGTGCTTTATACTGCAATCTCTATTCTGCAGAAGGTGAAAAGCTTAATCTTGACACATTATTGGAATCTTTCAAGCTTTTTTTTTTTAGTCGGCGCCCCCTAAACATTTCTGCCCCCCCCCCTAGACCCAAAACCTGGCTACGCCACTGCCAAAGCTCCGATCGGCTAGCAGGCTAGCAGACAGCAGTCGCAGACGAAAGTGTACACTACATAGCCTACTAGCCTGCTAGCAAAATGGCGGCCAGTAATTTCGCAGCCACAAACCTACAACTAGAAGCTACAAATGGAGTGAAAGTGATATGAATTGATGATATTACTATAATAAAATTGATTATAACAGCAAATACAAATACTAACATCCAGTCACGCATTTTTTTCTATAGTTTCAGGTGAAAAGTGAGGTAAGGGTTTGTTTATTGTTTATGTCAATGACATAATATAAGCTAAGCGCTAGACACACAGTAAGGCCGTGGGGAGCATGACAATTAAATGGCGTTTTCCATTGTAGTAGTAGTAGTAGTAAACTTTATTTAGCTATATATAGCTATTAATACACATTTAACACAATGTTTACATTGATGTGGCACATAAGCACCATAGCATAAACAAGTTAATCACCATTTTTAATATCAAAATGCCTATTGAACTAGCTGCATAAACTAGTGTTACACTATACCTTAAACTCTGATTTTACAAAATTGACACAATCTTTTCTAAATTTATGTACATTGTTTACGTTTCTTATGTTTTCATGAAGTCTATTGTATAACCTTACTCTACTATAGAAAATAGATTTTTGTGTGCTACTTCTTTTATGCATACATTCTAGGTAAAGTTTATTTCCGGTAGTACTTCTTGTTTTGTGATTATGCACATCCTTTACTTGACATATTATGTTATTAAGGTACCTAGGCATCAATCCTTTACTCATTTTATATATCATTACTAGTGTACTTAGCGCTATTCTCTGCTGTACAGAAGTCCATTGCAGTGTTTCTAGCATATACTCTATTCTTGTGTATCTGTTACATCCTAATACTATTCTCATACCTCTATTCTGAAGTTCTGTAGCAAACTAATATCTGATTTGCGAATATCCCACAATAGTGAGTTACAATAGTCAAAATGTGGTGCAATAATAGTTTTATATATCAAATTTCTAAACCCATGGTGATATATATGGGCTTATTCTATTTAATAAACCTAATTTCTTACTTATCTTTTTAGCAATATAATTGACATGATTTGAGAATTTGAGGTTATCATCAATTATCACGCCTAGGTATTTAATCTCCTTTACAAATTCTGGCATCTCCCCATCTATGAGTATATTGTTACTATTACTATTTACTACATTGTACTTTCTTGCTTGAGTGCCAGTTACAATCATGCATTTAGTTTTACTTACATTCAATTGCAATTTATTTAATTTGAGCCATTGGCTTAACTTTGCTAATTGGATGTTAATTTCCATACATATTTCTTGCAAGTTGTACCCTGCAAGAGATATTAGTGTGTCATCCGCAAATAGATTTATTAAGACGTTATCCATACACTTATTGATGTCAATGATATAAATTATAAATAACAGAGGCCCTAGAATAGACCCTTGGGGCACCCCATGTTGATTTTCAAGTTTTTGTGATATCCTGTCATTGTATTTTGTATGTTGAAATCTATTTGCCAAGTAACTTTTAAACCACTGTAATACATTACCTCCTATTCCATACATTGCAAGTTTTTGTAACATAATTTGTCTGTCTATTGTTTCAAATGCACGCTTAAAGTCTAAGAATATGGATACTATTATTTTGTTTGAATCTAGCTCTTCTTTCCATGTTGACAGAAGCATTTGTAACGCAGTTTCACACGAGTGTTTTACACGAAATCCTGATTGATTTTCACATAGTATATTATTATCGTCAATAAAATCTTTAAATTGTTTGTAAACTACTTTTTCTATTATCTTTTCATAAATCGGCATCATGTTGATGGGTCTATATTCTTCTCCTTTTCTTGTGTTATGCACTTTTTGTATAGGAACTATGGTAGAAATTTTCCATGCTTCCGGGAATATTCCTTGAGCTAATGACAGGTTGATTGCGTGCAGTAATGCCAGTCCATATGTTGGAAACTTTTTTTTCAAAATTTCTGTGGAGATTCCTTCCTGTGTCCTTTTTTTTTTTAGCTGTCTGATTATTTGCTTCAGTTGACCTATTGTTAGTTCTCTAAATCTATCTAATTTAGGCCCTGTATTCCTACTAGTACCATCTGGGCCAACTTGATGCAACAATGCTGGATCCCCTGTTTTAGGTTGCTCTATACCATCAACTATTTCATTGACACTATTAACAAAGTACTCATTGAAACTTTCAGCAGGATTATCTGAGCAGATTCCATTAAAGGTTAGGTTTGTACATTTCTTATTATTTACATTGTTATTACCCATAATGTTCTTTATCACTTTCCACATTTCTTTGGATTATTTCTCACTTCCGATAATTTACTATCGTAGTATCTACGTTTCTCTGTCCTAATAGACTTTACTAAATTATTCCTGCAATTTGTATAAATCAACCAGTCTTCACAACTATTAGTTGTCTTTGCTTTTATGTAGCTATTTATCTTAAGCTTTTGCATATGGAGCACATTACTATTAAACCATGGATTTATAATTTTTTTGTTACTGACCTTAACATTTTGAAGTGGTGTAACTAGGTCTATTGCTGACACTAGCTTGTCCACAAATTCTCCAGCTGCTCTATTTACTTCGTTTTCCAAATTCCATTCTGTTTCTCTTAATATGTTATTTAACCTAACCACATCCTCATCTCTTAAGCGTTTTCTTTTATTAATAATTTGGACACCTTTCAAATCCTTTTTGTAATATTTCTTTAGTTCTACCTTAATAAAAAGCATCTCATGATCTGAGATATTATGACAATCATTATCTACTAGCACCACATTTTTATAATCATTTGTTAATACCAAGTCTATTATCGTCTTACTGTTATGAGTCGCTCTTGTCGGTGCTTTTACTAATTGCTTCATCCCTGACGAATTAATAATATACATAAGTTTATTGCTATAGTAGGAACACTTACTAATATCGATGTTGAAATCTCCTAAAATTATTGTCCTAGCTTATGGTCTACTAGTTCGTCAATCCACTCGTTAAACATTTTAAGAAAGTCACTATGTGATGCACTGGGTGAGTGATAGATCACCTTTAGAAAAATGTGGTTCTTTGCACCTGATGTTATCCGTACATCTATAACCCACAAATTTGATCCAACATTATAATTACTACAAATCTTATATTTAATGTCCTCCCGTATGTATATGGAGATTCCTCCCGTATGCCTACTTGTTGAGAGACAGTTTTCTAATTTGTAACCATCTACTTCCAGTTCACACTGTAATATATCACTTGTGACATGTGTTTCCACCAAGGATAAGATTGGCGGTTTCTTAGAATGCAAAAGTTGTCGTACTTCATCCATTTTTCCTGTTTGACCTTGAATATTTACATATACTATTCCTTCTGTCTTTATGTTGAAGTCCTCTTTTTCATTTTCAGCTTTGTCTCCCTGTAACTGCTATGCTTGACGTTGAGCCACCCTATTTTTTATTCGTATAGCTGTCTCGCATTTTCTGCTCCATGCTTCCCGCACTCAGGTCGCACTATTGCGCCCTAGAGCGCACTGGATTGCTACTTGTCTTTTCATTTGTTCAGTTTTGTGATGTTATTCAAGTGGAGGTTGACAACAATGACATCTCTGCACTCGCCGAGTGCATGCCAATGGAAAACGCCATAAGCAACCTTGAATAGGGAAGAACCCACCGCCGTCTAAATGTATCGTACCCTTAAATTTAACAGCCTTTGTGTTAACAAGCGGTGTAAAATCAAAACCGCAAGATGGCGATTTCTCGATATTATTGAAAAAAACTGTCTTTCTTCCGCAAATCTCTCAGTTACTCCGATTTCCGAACAAAGCAATTCAAGTTGGTGGACTATCATACTATTGTCTATCTGCATTAGGCTTTTAGTAATCAAAACTAGTTATTTGTGCGGGATGTGTGTCTGAACAAGGTCGTGCAGGTCTAGGGTTGCCTTGGAGAGGCCTAGGGCTTGTCAAACGTGTAATGTAAGCATTAATTGAATGTGGGTAGTCCTATGGCTTGCTGGAACTAAAGGCTTACACTGTTGTATTATAAATAATTTTCTTTATCTGGGCCTAGGCCCGGGACGGTTTCTGGTTTGTTTTATGAAAGTAATGACAATTTTTCTCGTTTCACACATAGAAGCAAAATTTAAAATGTCCGCCATTTGTTTACGTATTTGTTTATCCCCGCGACGTTCAAATAATCCACTGCATCTTAGTTCATTCAACTAGATGAAGTATCTTTGTTGCAGTGAAGTGGTTTTTCCCTACTCAAGAGGCTTCAAATTGTTACGCTAGCGCTCGGTTGGAAGGATAGGAGACTGAGCGTCCAGCGCTTTGCTTGGTTTATGTTTATTGTTAGGGTTGTTGTTGCTGTTGTTGTTGCTGTTGTTGAATCTACACCACCTGGATGGGTTTTTCTATCTATTTAGGAAGCTGTGAGAAGCCATAGTAGGCAAGCTTCAAAAGTGTATGCCCAAACCCCAAAGGTGTAAGTAGGTAGCAGTTAACAGGCTAGTGGCTAGTCGGTAGTGGCTAGCAGGGCAAAAAAGCTTTGGAACCATTTGTAAGTTTTGGTCTGCTTTATTACATTGTCTTTTCTCTCTGTTGTAACTCACTGCCCTGTGAATCTGCAAGGTCTCATGAATACAACAGGGAGAAAAAAATTGATGTCTTTCGTAATTTTTTTATACTAATTAAACTTGCGTTTAGCGACAGAAGATTGCCGATTGGTTTGTGGAAAACCCCAAATTTTGGAAACATTTGTAACCGTCGTTCAGGTACTAACTCTGTGAGCAGTATATACACGAATTAGACCTAAGGTTTCCACTTTCGGAATCGTCCTAAGACCAGCCACATATGTAAAAAGAAACATTTGCCTCAGGCTAACTCTGCAACATATCCAAAACACCTTCACCGCATAGAAAGCAAGTTTTTTTCTTCACAGAAGGTTGTAAACGGTTGCAAACGGGTGTAGCCCATTTTTTAAACTCATATTGTAGAAGAAGTAAGTAATGGAATTTCATGTACAAACCTGCGATTTATCACTCGTCGCCACTGAAATACCGGTGGATTAGAATATAATACGGTATTTAATACTTGAATAGGGATAAATATAAAGTAGTTGAATAAAATACGGCTTCGTTCCAATGCTTCATTTTCACGCTAGTCTACTAGCCTAGTGGACTCATTTACCGGAAGTGAAGTCACTAGCAGGCGACCAAAGCTCAGTGGCGTAGCCAGCAGGGGGCAGGGGGGGCGAATGCCCCTCCCCGCCCCCTTGTCCTGGCGCCCCCTAACCACCTGCCAAGTCCCAAAAATACATATATGTGAAATAATAAATACGTAAATCCTTTGTGACACCTTCGTCCTTTGTCGCCTTTGTAGGTAGCCATGTGCCGCCTATGTTGATAAAACCTCGCGCGGAACAGATTTGCTTCAACATTGCTTCAAATTTTTCCTGTTTAGAACCATCCAGTTTTTCCAATGAAAGAAATATTCTAGCTCTCCAAGATTTGGCACTTTTTTACAAAAATGACATTTCTCATTCACTTATTGCTGATGAATATTACTCATTCCGTGCTTTATACTGCAATCTTTCTGCAGAAGGTGAAAAGCTTAATGTTGACACGATATTGGAATTCTTTCAAGCTTTTTTTTTTTAGTCGGCGCCCCCTAAACATTTCTTTTCCCCCCCCCTAGACCCAAAACCTGGCTACGCCACTGCCAAAGCTCCGATTCGGCTAGCAGGCTAGCAGACAGCAGTCAGCAGACGAAAGTGTACACTACATAGCCTACTAGCCTGCTAGCAAAATGGCGGCCAGTTATTTCGCAGCCACAAACCTACAACTAGAAGCTACTTATGGAGTTAAAGTGTTATGAATTATTGATGATATTACTATAATAAATTGATTATAACAGCAAATACAAATACTAACATCCAGTCACGCATTTTTTTCTATAGTTTCAGGTGAAAAGTGAGGTTAGGGTTTGTTTATTGTTTATGTCAATGACATAATATAAGCTAAGCGCTAGACACACAGTAAGGCCGTGGGGAGCATGACAATTAAATGGCGTTTTCCATTGTAGTAGTAGTAGTAGTAAACTTTATTTAGCTATATATAGCTATTAATATACATTTAACACAATGTTTACATTGATGTGGCACATAAGCACCTTAGCATAAACAAGTAAATCACCATTTTTAATATCAAAATGCCTATTGAACTAGCTGCACAAACTAGTGTTACACTATACCTTAAACTCTGATTTTACAAAATTGACACAATCTTTTCTAAATTTATGTACACTGTTTACGTTTCTTATGTTTTCATGAAGTCTATTGTATAACCTTACTCCACTATAGAAAATAGATTTTTGTGTGCTACTTTTATGCATACATTCTAGGTAAAGTTTATTACCGGTAGTACTTCTTGTTTTGTGATTATGCACATCCTTTACTTGACATATTATGTTATTTAAGTACCTAGGCATCAATCCTTTACTCATTTTATATATCATTACTAGTGTACTTAGCGCTATTCTCTGCTGAACAGAAGTCCATTGTAGTGTTTTCTAGCATATACTCTATTCTTGTGTATCTGTTACATCCTAATACTATTCTCATACCTCTATTCTGAAGTTTCTGTAGCAAACTAATATCTGATTTGCGAATATCCCACAATAGTGAGTTACAATAGTCAAAATGTGGTGCAATAATAGTTTTATATATCAAATTTCTAACCCATGGTGATATATATGGGCTTATTCTATTTAATAAACCTAATTTCTTACTTATCTTTTTAGCAATATAATTGACATGATTTGAGAATTTGAGGTTATCATCAATTATCACGCCTAGGTATTTAATCTCCTTTACAAATTCTGGCATCTCCCCATCTATGAGTATATTGTTACTATTACTATTTACTACATTGTACTTTCTTGCTTGAGTGCCAGTTACAATCATGCATTTAGTTTTACTTACATTCAATTGCAATTTATTTAATTTGAGCCATTGGCTTAACTTTGCTAATTGGATGTTAATTTCCATACATATTTCTTGCAAGTTGTACCCTGCAAGAGATATTAGTGTGTCATCCGCAAATAGATTTATTAAGACGTTATCCATACACTTATTGATGTCATTGATATAAATTATAAATAACAGAGGCCCTAGAATAGACCCTTGGGGCACCCCATGTTGATTTTCAAGTTTTTGTGATATCCTGTCATTGTATTTTGTATGTTGAAATCTATTTGCCAAGTAACTTTTAAACCACTGTAATACATTACCTCCTATTCCATACATTGCAAGTTTTTGTAACATAATTTGTCTGTCTATTGTTTCAAATGCACGCTTAAAGTCTAAGAATATGGATACTATTATTTTGTTTGAATCTAGCTCTTCTTTCCATGTTGACAGAAGCATTTGTAACGCAGTTTCACACGAGTGTTTTACACGAAATCCTGATTGATTTTCACATAGTATATTATTATCGTCAATAAAATCTTTAAATTGTTTGTAAACTACTTTTTCTATTATCTTTTCATAAATCGGCATCATGTTGATGGGTCTATATTCTTCTCCTTTTCTTGTGTTTTGCACTTTTTGTATAGGAACTATGGTAGAAATTTTCCACGCTTCCGGGAATATTCCTTGAGCTAATGACAGGTTGATTGCGTGCAGTAATGCCAGTCCATATGTTGGAAATATTTTTTTCAAAATTTCTGTGGAGATTCCTTCCTGTGTTCCTTTTTGTTTTTTTAGCTGTCTGATTATTTGCTTCAGTTGACCTATTGTTAGTTCTCTAAATCTATCTAATTTAGGCCCTGTATTCCTACTAGTACCATCTGGGCCAACTTGATGCAACAATGCTGGATCCCCTGTTTTAGGTTGCTCTATACCATCAACTATTTCATTGACACTATTAACAAAGTACTCATTGAAACTTTCAGCAGGATTATCTGAGCAGATTCCATTAAAGGTTAGGTTTGTACATTTCTTATTATTTACATTGTTATTACCCATAATGTTCTTTATCACTTTCCACATTTCTTTTGGATTATTTCTCACTTCCGATAATTTACTATCGTAGTATCTACGTTTCTCTGTCCTAATAGACTTTACTAAATTATTCCTGCAATTTGTATAAATCAACCAGTCTTCACAACTATTAGTTGTCTTTGCTTTTATGTAGCTATTTATCTTAAGCTTTTGCATATGGAGCACATTACTATTAAACCATGGATTTATAATTTTTTTGTTACTGACCTTAACATTTTGAAGTGGTGTAACTAGGTCTATTGCTGACACTAGCTTGTCCACAAATTCTCCAGCTGCTCTATTTACTTCGTTTTCCAAATTCCATTCTGTTTCTCTTAATATGTTATTTAACCTAACCACATCCTCATCTCTTAAGCGTTTTCTTTTATTAATAATTTGGACACCTTTCAAATCCTTTTTGTAATATTTCTTTAGTTCTACCTTAATAAAAAGCATCTCATGATCTGAGATATTATGACAATCATTATCTACTAGCACCACATTTTTATAATCATTTGTTAATACCAAGTCTATTATCGTCTTACTGTTATGAGTCACTCTTGTCGGTGCTTTTACTAATTGCTTCATCCCTGACGAATTAATAATATACATAAGTTTATTGCTATAGTAGGAACACTTACTAATATCGATGTTGAAATCTCCTAAAATTATTGTCCTAGCTTTATGGTCTACTAGTTCGTCAATCCACTCGTTAAACATTTTAAGAAAGTCACTATGTGATGCACTGGGTGAGTGATAGATCACCTTTAGAAAAATGTGGTTCTTTGCACCTGATGTTATCCGTACATCTATAACCCACAAATTTGATCCAACATTATAATTACTACAAATCTTATATTTAATGTCCTCCCGTATGTATATGGAGATTCCTCCCGTATGCCTACTTGTTGAGAGACAGTTTTCTAATTTGTAACCATCTACTTCCAGTTCACACTGTAATATATCACTTGTGACATGTGTTTCCACCAAGGATAAGATTGGCGGTTTCTTAGAATGCAAAAGTTGTCGTACTTCATCCATTTTTCCTGTTTGACCTTGAATATTTACATATACTATTCCTTCTGTCTTTATGTTGAAGTCCTCTTTTTCATTTTCAGCTTTGTCTCCCTGTAACTGCTATGCTTGACGTTGAGCCACCCTATTTTTTATTCGTATAGCTGTCTCGCATTTTCTGCTCCATGCTTGCCGCACTCAGGTCGCACTAGTGCGCCCAAGTCCGCACTGGATTGCTACTTGTCTTTTCATTTGTTGAGTTTTGTGATGTTATTCAAGTGGAGGTTGACAACAATGACATCTCTGCACTCGCCGAGTGCATGCCAATGGAAAACGCCATAAGCAACCTTGAATAGGGAAGAACCCACCGCCGTCTAAATGTATCGTACCCTTAAATTTAACAGCCTTTGTGTTAACAAGCGGTGTAAAATCAAAACCGCAAGATGGCGATTTCTCGATATTATTGAAAAAAACTGTCTTTCTTCCGCAAATCTCTCAGTTACTCCGATTTCCGAACAAAGCAATTCAAGTTGGTGGACTATCATACTATTGTCTATCTGCATTAGGCTTTTAGTAATCAAAACTAGTTATTTGTGCGGGATGTGTGTCTGAACAAGGTCGTGCAGGTCTAGGGTTGCCTTGGAGAGGCCTAGGGCTTGTCAAACGTGTAATGTAAGCATTAATTGAATGTAGTCCTATAGCTTAATGGAACTAAAGGCTTACACTGTTGTATTATAAATAATTTTCTTTATCTGGGCCTAGGCCAGGGACGGTTTCTGATTTGTTTTATGAAAGTAATGACAATTTTTCTCGTTTCACACATGGAAGCAAAATTTAAAATGTCCGCCATTTGTTTACGTATTTGTTTATCCCCGCGACGTTCAAATAATCCACTGCATCTTAGTTTATTCAACTAGATGAAGTATCTATGTTGCAGTGAAGTGATTTTTCCCTACTCAAGAGGCTTCAAATTGTTACGCTAGCGCTCAGTTGGAAGGATAGGAGACTGAGCGTCTAGCGCTTTGCTTGGTTTATGTTTATTGTTAGGGTTGTTGTTGCTCGGTTTGTTGGATCTACACCACCTGGATGGGTTTTCTATCTATTTAGGAAGCTGTGAGTAGCCATAGTAGGTAAGCTTCAAAAGTGTATGCCCAAACCCCAAAGGTGTAAGTAGGTAGCAGTTAACAGGCTAGTGGCTAGTCGGTAGTGGCTAGCAGGGCAAAAAAGCTTTGGAACCATTTGTAAGTTTTGGTCTGCTTTATTACATTGTCTTTTCTCTCTGTTGTAACTCACTGCCCTGTGAATCTGCAAGGTCTCATGAATACAACAGGGAGAAAAAAATTGATGTCTTTCGTAATTTTTTTATACTAATTAAACTTGCGTTTAGCGACAGAAGATGCGATTGGTTTGTGGAAACTCCATTTGGAGATTCGTTGATCTTGACTAGGAAAACGCCAAAGTGGTTGTTAGACGAGTGAGCGAGTCATGTGTTGAGTACCCGGGAACATTTGCATTAAGTTTGATAATAATGATAAAGGTATTATAATTAAGAGGGTTTTGAGTTTAGTTGGTATAAGGGCGCGTCAACTGCGCCACTCTAGCCTATGATAGGCTAGGGAGGCCTAAGGTAGGGGGAAGAAAGGGAATGTTACGGGGTACTCAACACATGGCTCACTCACTCGTCTAACAACGACTTCTGGCGTTTTTCTAGTAACATAAACTGTGTTCTTTGAAGATATTTCGCTCCAAGTATTATTATTAGTATTTTCTTTAAATGAACCAAGTTTAATAATGATAACAAATAACAATACAGGGCCTAACAAAATAATTGGATGAGCAAAGCGAAGACTTCAATTTCACCGACCCCCCAAAAAATATAGCTCGGGTGTTTTTTTTTTTTCGTCTGTTTGTTTGCTCTCTACCGGGCAAACGGCATATGCGATCTTGATGAAAATTTGACAGGACCTTCGAAATCTTTGAACTTAGACTTGCTACGTTTTTGGGTACAATCGAAGAAATATTTCTCATGAATGTCGTGCTTTTACGATTTTTTTCGATTATTAGTGCGATATTTTCGTGACATTTGTGCCGATTCTGACCAAACGGGTGGGGCTAAAACGTTCATATTTCACATGGACATTAAGGTAATGGTGAAGTATTGCTTTCTGAAAGAACATGTGAAAAAGTTAGACAGAATCTATAGAAATAAAGCTTTTAATATAAGTTTTTTAATTTTTGTGCGATATTTTCGTGCCATTTGGGCCAATTCTGACCAAACGGATGGGCCTACAACGTTCATATTATACATGGACATTAAGGTTTTGGTGATGTAGTACCTTTTGAAAGAAAAAGTTGAAAAAGTTAGCCAGAATCCATAGAAATAAAGCTTTTAATATAAGTTTTTTACGGTAAATAATACCAATTGACAGGTAACAAAAGAAATTTGACAACAATCACTTACAATGCGTAGGTAGCAAAACAAAGCACTTGCAAAAGTAAAGATATCCCACGCAAACTAAAAACTTTAAAAAGCTCATCCATCAACGCAGCGGGACTGTAGCGTTTTCCTAGTAATAAATAATGTTGCTAGAGTTATTGGAAACATGAATTTTACCATACCCTAAAATTTTGACGTACTTAAGCATAATAGGCCTAACTTCAGTTATACATAAACGTACAGCCACGGACTTATAACACGAAAATGAACGGTTGAATTCGAAGTTTTTTGTATATCAGTTCAATCTAGGAATACATATAAGTAATATAAAATTCGTAATATTTAATACAATCCAGAAATTACAAAATCCATCCCGATCGGGATACGAACCCAAGTCTCCCACATTCCGGGCAGGCGCCTTATAGCCAACTAGACCACCGAGACGGTAACTATTTAACTTCTGTATTGTAGTTATATTATAGAACTGAATGGATGGAACAATAAAGCATCGAAAAACTGTTGCTGTTGAATTGACCAAACAAACATTATTTATGTCATTACCTTACGCAGGTATGAGCGAGGGTATATTTCTCGATTTGGATAGTTAGGAATTGTTAATATTAAATACAATCCAGGAACTGAAAAATCCTTATCTGGATTGAATTAAATATTAACAATTCCACCTACGGGAGTGTTTCCGTACTATAAAAATTGAGAAATAAAATTCGTAGTTGATTACTACCAGACAGCAGCATTGGACAACAAGCACGGGTGCATGAGTACACATAACAGGGAGCAAGGCTACTTTATGTACAAATTATCGAAAACTACAATATAGATTGATTTCAACACTAGTTCGCTTGTTGGTGGAGGTGCCGGGTTTAAAAAGTAGGTTTGGGTGATGCTCGCCCCGCCCCTTGACACCAAGGGTCACTAAACATTCTTCATCATCCTAGTTCAAAGCCGATGTCAACACAAAACACATCTTAATCGGAGATTACATTCAGTTTCTATCAAATTAAGTATATTACGAAGATTTACCGAATGAGGAATGCGCGTACTGGTTCCTAGTGACAACGTTTACGTGAAATCAAATATATTATTAATAGTTGACCCTGAGAAAAGTCATAAAGCAAAGCGCCTCCTATACCGCCCTACTCTTGGTGTAACCTACTGGCGGGGTCCTCGAGTGTACGCGTACAGGTACCTACCAGTTCAACTAGTTTTATTACTCGTCTCAAGCCCCAAGGCTAGCTAGGCACTAGTATCAAATCAATTACAAGTGTAGGCTGAGTGATCCTCCTGGCTCGGGAACCATTGTGTTGTCATCGTCGAGAAGACATTTCGTATCTTGCACAGCATTCACTGCAGCCAGCAAACATCGGCTCGCTCATACCTGCGTTAGGTTCACAATACTAGCTCATTGTCTCAAGTCTCAGCTAGCCCCCAAGGCTAGTATCCACAGAGTGGACCCTAAGGTAAGCACTGAGCACTAGTATCAAATCAATTACAAGTGTAGGCTGAGTGATCCTCCTGGCTCGGGAACCATTGTGTTGTCATCGTCGAGAAGACATTTCGTATCTTGCACAGCATTCACTGCAGCCAGCAAACATCGGCTCGCTCATACCTGCGTTAGGTTCACAATACTAGCTCATTGTCTCAAGTCTCAGCTAGCCCCCAAAAGTATCCACAGAGTGGACCCTAAGGTAAGCACTGAGCACTAGTATCAAGTCAATTACAAGTGTAGGCTGAGTGATCCTAGCTCGGGAACCATTGTGTTGTCATCGTCGAGAAGACATTTCGTATCTTGCACAGCATTCACTGCAGCCAGCAAACATCGGCTCGCTCATACCTGCGTTAGGTTCACAATACTAGCTCATTGTCTCAAGTCTCAGCTAGCCCCCAAAAGTATCCACAGAGTGGACCCTAAGGTTAGCACTGAGCACTAGTATCAAATCAATTACAAGTGTAGGCTGAGTGTTCCTAGTTCGGGAACCATTGTGTTGTCATCGTCGAGAAGACATTTCGTATCTTGCACAGCATTCACTGCAGCCAGCAAACATCGGCTCGCTCATACCTGCGTTAGGTTCACAATACTAGCTCATTGTCTCAAGTCTCAGCTAGCCCCCAAAAGTATCCACAGAGTGGACCCTAAGGTAAGCACTGAGCACTAGTATCAAATCAATTACAAGTGTAGGCTGAGTGATCCTAGCTCGGGAACCATTGTGTTGTCATCGTCGAGAAGACATTTCGTATCTTGCACAGCATTCACTGCAGCCAGCAAACATCGGCTCGCTCATACCTGCGTTAGGTTCACAATACTAGCTCATTGTCTCAAGTCTCAGCTAGCCCCCAAAAGTATCCACAGAGTGGACCCTAAGGTAAGCACTGAGCACTAGTATCAAATCAATTACAAGTGTAGGCTGAGTGATCCTAGCTCGGGAACCATTGTGTTGTCATCGTCGAGAAGACATTTCGTATCTTGCACAGCATTCACTGCAGCCAGCAAACATCGGCTCGCTCATACCTGCGTTAGGTTCACAATACTAGCTCATTGTCTCAAGTCTCAGCTAGCCCCCAAGGCTAGTATCCACAGAGTGGACCCTAAGGTAAGCACTGAGCACTAGTATCAAATCAATTACAAGTGTAGGCTGAGTGATCCTCCTGGCTCGGGAACCATGTGTTGTCATCGTCGAGAAGACATTCGTATCTTGAACAGCATTCACTGCAGCCAGCAAACATCGGCTCGCTCATACCTGCGTTAGGTAATGACTATGACATAATTGGATGAGCGAAGCGAAGACTTCAATTTCACCCCGAAAATTAGCTCTGGTGTTTTTTTTTTTTTTTTAAATTTTTGTCTGTTTGTTTGCGCTCTACCGGGCAAACGGCATATGCAATCTTGATGAAAATTTGAGGGGACCTTCGAAATCTCTGAACTTAGACTTGCCATGTTTTTTGGGTACAATCGATCAAATATTTCTCATGATTATTAGTGGGGGAGCATAGGGTATGAAAACATGCTTCCGTGGCAGCTTAGGTGAAAGAGCTATGTATGTGGTATCAATCGATTCGTATTGATCTATAGATAAACAATTTCGATGGTGAGAGTCTTGATTTTTTGGATGAGACCGGCCATATCTAAAACAAGATGGCCGCCGCTTTCGAATTTTAAACTAGCGTATATTCGTAAGTATTTGACCGATTTCAATTTCAAAGGTACCATTCGAAAGGTGAATGATAGAAATTTAAATTATAAATCACAAATTTTCGAGAAAATCCTTTATGTTTGAGGTTATGTTACAAAAACTTTAACTGTTTACTTTACACTTTCTCGTTATGGAACGTTATTTACTAGGTAAGCGATGGCATGTGTAGATGTATATATGCTACTCTACTGTGTGATCTTTATGTTTCAAATACATTTTGTCGAGACACAATTAGTGAAACAATTAGATATTTGGTATAAATCGATTCGTTACGAACCGAACTTAAACAATTTTGAGTGGGTAAATTTCGATTTTTTTACTGAGACCTTCCCTGGGCAAAACCAAGATGGCCGCCTTCATTGAACATTTTACCTAAAATACCTTTAAAAGTATTTCGCCGATTTCACTTTTAAAGGTACCGTTGAAAAGGTAATAGAACGAGCTACAAATGATATGTCAACAATTTTCCAGAAAGTTTAATGTTTTTGAGGTTATGTTTGGTTTGAGTTTTTGGTATTTTTAACGATTTTTTAAGAGCACAATAGGTGGAACAACTATGTATGGGGTATCAATCGATTCGTTATGAACCGTGATTTAACAATTTTGATGGGAAAAATTTCGATTTTTTTATTGAGCCCTTCCAATGGCAAAAAACAAGATGGCTGCCTCCAATGAACCTTATGACTCGCATATCATTAAAAGTATATATCCGATTTTTAATTTACGTATACCGTTGAAAAGGTAATTAAAAGAGAAATAAACAATATATTTACCATTTTGTTAAAACTTTAATATTTACTGAGGTTATGTTACAAAACCTTAAATTATTTACCACACTCGTCATCGTTATGGAACTTATGGCGCATATATTTACATGACCAAAACGGTTTTTGAAAATATTTTGCTTGTTTATCCGTAGCATATATCGTTATGAATTCAAAAGAATTTTTACTTTTTATGTTACGACAAATATAACCCGAGATAACGTTTTTTGAAGTTTCGGCATGTGTAATTTAATAATATATGCATCGAGTATTTCATCTTGATGTTTTAAACACATTTCGTCGAAGTACAATGATTGACGAAAGAATTATGTATTATCGATTCGTTATAAAACATACTTTAATAATTTTGATGAGGTACCCGTCGCAAAAAAACTAGATGGCCGCAAAAAATAAACTTTGTAACTTGTAAATTTTCTAAGGTAATTGACAGATTCATTTCAAATGTACCATTGGAAAGGTAATTACAGGAGCAAAAAAAATAAACTTGCGATTTTCACGAAACTTTGATATTTACTGAGGTTATCTTGTTGTAGGAAACTATGACGCTGTTATGTTGGTACCATAGACATAAATTAAAAAAAGTTCCTCCACCGGGGATTGAATCCGAGACCAGTTGGAAATAGTATGACATACTCAGTACTCTCAGTAGAAAAGAATGAACCAAGATCAGCTCTTGCACAACACGTGGCAGATCAGGGACATGCTATTAATTTTGAGGGTACAAGAGTAATTGCTTTTACGGACCGTATTCATTCCAGGATTTTAAGGGAAGCAATAGAAATTGAGAAGAGGCCTCATAGTTTAAACAAAAGGGATGATGGAAAACGCCTACCTCAGACTTGGAAGTCCATCATAAACCTTTGCCATAAACCAAGAACATTAACGCATACTCCTCCTCCTCCTCCTACTGCTACTCCTCCTGCTGTAAGTCTACGACCCGTAACAAGAAGTCAGCCTAACCCTACTGGTCAAAATATTAACAAAACCGTGCTACCTTTCACAAGTCAAGGTCCAAGGACAAGAAGTCAAGCAAGAAATCATCCCACAAGTCCTGGTCAAGCAGACTAGCCTACTTCATCTAATCAATAACATGACATGTTTTTCTAAACTCTTTCCACATGTTAAAATATTCCTGTTAGTTAACTTCTTTGCATTGCCTTGTTTATTATGTTTGTTTTATGTTATTATTGTGTTTTTGTTTCGTTTCCCTCTTGAAGTGTTTTTGTATATTGGGTTTTTTACTTGAGTTGCTTTACTGTCTTTGACAAAGATTGGTGAAATCCAGTCGAAACGTCGGATTAAATAAACAATATACGTGGTTAACCGAAAGAAGTAAATTTAATTATTTAAAGATGGTAACATATATATATATATATATATATATATATATATATATATATGTTAGTACTTTAGACAGAAATTAAAAAAGTGACTACACCGGGGTTTGAACCCGGGACCTTAGCTTACCGGGCTATGCTCTTACCAACTGAGCTATGCGGCCACCAATTTAAAACTGTCTAATTTTTGGTCTGTTTTGTACATTGTTAATAACGTCCCGGGTTCAAACCCCGGTGTAGTCACTTTTTTAATTTCTGTCTAAAGTACTAACATAACAGCGTCATAGTCGCCTACTATAAAGCCAAGTTTAAACATCATATTTCCCAACTCTAGGGTTACAGAGATGGTTTGTATTTCTCCAAGTTATTTTCATGTGTAGTCTAATAGGCAGTGCAATCTGCTCTACACACGTTATTAACAATGTACAAAACAGAACAAAAATTAGACAGTTTTAAATTGGTGGCCGCATAGCTCTGTTGGTAAGAGCATAGCCCGGTAAGCTAAGGTCCCGGGTTCAAACCCCGGTGTAGTCACTTTTTTAATTTCTGTCTAAAGTACTTACATAACAGCGTCATAGTCGCCTACTATAAAGCCAAGTTTAAACATCATATTTCCCAACTCTAGGGTTACAGAGATGGTTTGTATTTCTCCAAGTTATTTTCATGTGTAGTCTAATAGGCAGTGCAATCTGCTCTACACACGTTATTAACAATGTACAAAACAGACAAAAAATTAGACAGTTTTAAATTGGTGGCCGCATAGCTCAGTTGGTAAGAGCATAGCCCGGTAAGCTAAGGTCCCGGGTTCAAACCCCGGTGTAGTTACTTTTTTAATTTCTGTCTAAAGTACTAACATAACAGCGTCATAGTCGCCTACTATAAAGCCAAGTTTAAACACATATATATGTTCTGTTGTAGTCTTTCGTGATTCATGGTTTATGTTATGTTACTCTTTACGGAAATAATCACGCTATATTGAATGTTTAAAACGAATATTTAATCAAAATTTCAACGTTTCAGAAGACTAGGCTTTCATTTTCAAGTAGAGTTGGTATAAAACAATAAAAACAAAACATCAGCAACACAATAAAAATATAAACAAACTTAAACGCCTTACAAAGACAAACCAAATAGCAAGTACAAAAGCAAAACAGGTGCAGTGAAAACTTTTTAACCACATCACTGTGCTAAGCTCTTTGCTTGACTTCTAGTCACCCTTCTCTCAGGCTGATTCTGTTCTTCAACTGATGTTGTAGAATCGCTGGAAATTGTAGGACTTAAATGTTGACTTCTCGTCAACATTCTTGTAGGAGGATTCTGGTCAACTGTTGGCACGACTCTTGGACCATGTGTATCCAGTGCGGAGTCTGGATTATCTGTTTTATGGTTTTCAGGCACCAATCTATTTGCCAAAACAGGCTTCCAAGACTGGGCCAGACGTTTGCCATCATCTCGCTTGTTCAAGTTATGAGGGCGTTTTTCAATTTCTACTGCCTCTCTGACGATACGGCTAGTCAGATGGCTGATCATGGCAAGAGACCTCATTCCTTCAAAGTCTATCGAATGACCCTTTTTCTTGACATGTTGCGCCAAAGCAATATATATATAGACACGCCATATTTGTTCCATAACTGTAACGATCGTGTGTGGTAACAGGATAACCTCAGTAAATATGAAAGTTTCGTGAAAATTGCAAGTTTATTATTTTTTGCTCCTTATATTACCTTTCCAACGGTACCTTTGAAATGAATCTGTCAATTACCTTAGAAAATTTACAAGTTACAAAGTTTATTTTTTGCGGCTATCTTGTTTCTTTTGCGAAGGGTACCTCATCAAAATTATTAAAGTACGTTTAATAACGAATCGATTGTTACCAGATACATAATTCTTTCGTCAATTTTTGTACTTCGACGAAATGTGTTTAAAACATCGAGATGAAATACTCGATGCATATATTATTAAATTACACATGCCGAAGCTTCAAATACATTATCTCGAGTTATATTTGTCGGAACATAAAAAGTAATGACTCATTGAATTCATAACGAATATGCTACGGATAAACAAGCCAAACATATTCAAAAACCGTTTGGTCATGTAAATATATGCGCCATAAGTTCCATAACGATGACGAGTGTGGTAAATAATTTAAGTTTTTGTAACATAACCTCAGTAAATATTAAAGTTTCAACAAAATGATAAATATATAGTTTATTTCTCTTTTAATTACCTTTTCAACGGTATACGTGAATTTAAAAATCGGATATATACTTTTAATGATATGCGAGTCAAAAGGTTCATTGGCGTCGGCCATCTTGTTTTTTGCCATGGGAAGGGCTCAGTAAAAAAATAAAAAAAATTCCCATCAAAATTGTTAAATCACTGTTCATAACGAATCGATTGATACCCCATACATAGTTGTTTCACCTATTGTGCTCTTAAAAAATCGTTAAAAATACCAAAAACTCAAACCAAACATAACCTCAAAAATATTAAACTTTCTGGAAAATTGTTGGTATATCATTTGTAGCTCTTTTTATTACCTTTTCAACGGTTCCTTTAAAATTGAAATCGGCGAAATACTTTTAAAGATATTTTAGTTAAAATGTTCAATGACGGCGGCCATCTTGTTTTTGCCCAGGGAAGGTCTCAGTAAAAAAATCGAAATTTACCCACTCAAAATTGTTTAAGTTCGGTTCATAACGAATCGATTTATACCAAATATCTAATTGTTTCACCAATTGTGTATCGACAAAATGTATTTGAAACATAAAGATCACACAGTAGTATCATATATTCATCTACACATGCCATCGCTTCAATTACATAAACTCAGGCTATAATTGTCAGAAAATTAAATGCATGGATTCATTAAAAACACATAGAAATAATCTACCAAAAATGCAAGTTAAGAAAATGTAAAGCCTTTTTACCTAGTAAATATCGTTCCATAACGAGAAAGTGTAAAGTAAACAGTTAACGTTTTTGTAACATAACCTCAAACATAAGGGATTTTCGTGAAAATTTGTAAAAATTAATTAAAAAATTTCTATCATTTACCTTTCGAATGGTACCTTTGAAATTGAAATCGGTCAAATACTTACGAAGATACGCTAGTTTAAAATTCGAAAGCGGCGGCCATCTTGTTTTAGATATGGCCGGTCTCAGCCAAAAAATCAAGACTCTCACCATCGAAATTGTTTATCTTTGGATCAATACGAATCGATTGATACCACATACATAGCTCTTTCACCTTTTCGGCCACGGAATTACCTATGCTCCTCTACTATATCGTACTTTTACGATTTTTTTTTATGAGATATTTTCGTGATATTTGGCAAACGGCAACTTCTATCTTGATGAAACTTTATGAACGTTTGAAAACACTGAAATTATATAATTATGTTATGATTTAAGAGACATTTGAAGAAATATTTCTAATAGAAATCTTAATTTTGCGATTTATGCCACGATTTTTAATACGATATTTTCGTGATATTTGGACCGATAATCAACCATAAAGGCTCATCCATCAACGCGAGTGGAAAAAGCGTAAGCGAAGCGGCCTAGAAAATTAAATCGTGTATGTGGTCAGTTCAAAGGCAGCATAATCGTTGAAGTTCTGTTCTAATCTATTCAGATCTATTGGTATTACAACAACAACCCAGAAGTTATTATTAGCCAATAGCTAACCGTCTCGGTAGCTTAGGGGTAAAGCACCCGACCGGCAATCGGGAGACCGGGGTTCGATACCCAGCTGACATCTGGAATGATTTCCATGTGATTGAAATGAACGTGACATAATGAGCATGCATGTCGCCTTACAAGTAGTTGAACTATGCGAACGAAGGCTCAAGCCGCCTAGAACGAGAGACCGGGGTTCGAACCCCGTGTACGGCGAGGACATGACCTGCCCTTCATCCTCTCGCTTACAGAAACCAACAACTATTACCTAAAGGTCGAGTGCTTTGGAATGGAGACCGATCTCCTTGCACTTCTCTCGAGGTGCATACAGAGGACAGCCTAGGCCTTGCGCTCTGTAGCAAGTGCATTCAAGTGCAGCTAGTTCCGTGTGCAAGGAAGGAAGTGGATATATCAACTCCGGAAGTGGGTTCTGGTAAATGGTAATATCTCCTCTATATGGTAATATCCAAGGATAATGGCGAGTTGTTTTCCTAGCTTCCATAGCGCGTTCCCATCAGCTTTAGGGGACATGCGAAGACGGAGCGCTAGATAGCATCCACCCACATGTTCATGTGCACAGTGCACAGTGTGACTTTTGTCCTGTCATTCACTGTAATCGGCCACTCTCCAGGGTTTAGACTACAATCAATATTAAAACTACTCGAAATGACGATTTTTTAGTGATATTTCGAAAACGTTCCTAAATATCGCAAAACTATTTGCAGTCACCATGTGGTTTTGTGAGGATTATAACCAGTCCGAAAAAATATTGTAAGGTGATGGTAATTAAGTATTTTATTTTATGTTTAATTAATTAAAAGCATATTTGAAATACAAACCGCAACCGACCGATTATTATATTTGCATACCTTTTCTTGCGTTACATTGTCCTAACAAAACCCCATAGCTGTCTGCAATCAGTTTTGAGATATGTTGCACCGTTCTCGAGATATCACGAAAAACTGTAATTTCGCGTGGTATCCAAGAGTAACTTATTAGAGAATCTGCATGGTTTACTGATTTATTTATGTTAATGTAAGCAGTGTATCCCACACATAACAAAAACTTGTAAAAATACAGCCAAACCTTACACACACAAAAGAAATAGATCTTTAAAAAAAGGGCCAAGCTCATCTACCCTTCCACATTTGCGCATTCTTAATTCATAAACGTACAGTGTCCCGTAACAACACCCTTGAAAAGCTTGGCAAAATAGTATTTGCAACTATTAATTTAAACGTAATAGTTCATCCCAATTCTTTTTTTCTAATTAATTTTAACGTAATGGTCATGCAAATTCTATTTTGCCAAGCTTTTCAAGGGTGTTGTTACGGGACACTGTACGTTTATGAATTAAGAATGCGCAAATGTGGAATGGTAGATGAGCTTGGCCCTTTTTTTAGATCTCATTTCTTTTGAGTGTGTAAGGTTTGGCTATATTTTTACAAGTTTTTGTTATGTGTGGGATCTCATTACTTATTCAAGTTCCATTGCAAAATTATTTGTTAAAATATAATAAATTTATCAAAGTCGATTAAATTGCTATGGTATTACCAATTGACAATAGAATGAAAAAATAAAGTGGTACAAACACTTGCTTTTTTGGATGAGCGAAGCGAAGACTTCAATTTCACCGACCCCCCAAAAAATTTAGCACGGTTGTTTTTTTTTGTTTGTTTTTTTCGTCTGTTTGTTCGCTCTCTACCAGGCAAACGGCATATGCGATCTTGATAAAAATTTGACACGACCTTCGTTTTCTCTGAACTTAGACTTGCCACGTTTTTGGGTACAATCGAAGAAATATTTCTCATGAATATCGTACTTTTACGATTTTTTTTCGATTTTTAGTGCGATATTTTCGTGCCATTTGGGCCAATTCTGACCAAACGGGTGGGGCTACAACGTTCATATTTCACATGGATATTAAGGTTATGGTGATGTATTGCTTTCTGAAAGAAAAAGTTGAAAAAGTTAGCCAGAATCGAGAGAAATAAAGCTTTTAATATACGTTTTTTGACTTTTTGTGCGATATTTTCGTGCCATTTGGGCCAATTCTGACCAAACGGGTGGGGCTACAACGTTCATATTATACATGGACATTAAGGTTATGGTGATGTAGTACCTTTTGAAAGAAAATGTTGAAAACGTTAGCCAGAATCCATAGAAATATAGCTTTTAATGTAAGATTTTTACGTTAAATAATAACAAATTAACAAGAAACAATAGAAACTTGACAACAATCACCTACAATGCGTCGGCAGAAAAACAAAGCACTTGCAAAAGTAAAGATATCCCACGCAAACTAAAAACTTTAGAAAAGCTCATCCATCAACGCGGCGGGACTTTAGCGTTTTCCTAGTGTAAACAATGTAGGTGATTATTGTCACGTAACTATAGTTACTTGTTGTTTGTATGCCTGTATAAGGATAATTTAAAAACCTTTATTTGGAAGCCTTCCAGTAATTTTTTAAAATTTTTCTTTCAAAGGGAATAACATCACTATTACCTTAATGTCCATGTAAAATATGAACGTTGTAGCCCCACCCGTTTGGTCAGAATCGCTGGGCAATTGAAACTGACGAATTAGATAGTAGCCAGAAGTAGCCAGTAGTAACTAACGTCCTTAAAGTGATTTTGAGCTTGTTTCAAGTCATATTTTCACCAAGAAGGAATGCTCGTACCCCAACCAAATTTGGCACGTGTTTTGTTGTCGGGTACCTAAATGCCCTCGATTTTGATAGTTTTCAAGATCACATCACGTTTCATGATGGCTGGGTGACACCTCGAAATCACCCCAACTCTGCTTGCTGTATAAGGTGCCTGAGTGTGTATTGCACCGCGGCTTGGCTGCGGCGCCCTAACGGGCACCTATAGATAACCGGTGTAGTGGTGTAGAAATATGAGGTGGAAATATCTAGGAGGCAGTGGAACAGACATACACATTTTTAGTGGTAGTTTATTACCAAGGATAGGGCACTGAAATAGGGCAATGCCTGTCAATGCCCTACTGGTTCGCCCGGATTCTCCGCCAGGTTCGCACGATCGGGGTTTGGTCACAGGACTCTTTACAGTGATTTCAGCGGAACTTACACATGGCTGTGACCAAACGTCGATCGTTCTGCACTCTGATGGGAGATTAGTTAGACCACCGCCCTTTCTAGGTGCCCGTTAGGGCGCCGCAGCCAAGCCGCGGTGCGCTTCACACTCAGGCACCTAATACAGCAAGCAGAGTTGGGGTGATTTCGAGGTGTCACCCAGCCGTCATGAAACTTAATGTGAACTTAAAAACTATAAAAATCATGGGGATTTGGGTACCTGACAACACGTGCCAAATTTGGTTGGGGTACGAACATTCCTTCTTGGTTAAAAAATGGCTTGAAACGTGCTCTAAATCACTTTAAGGATGTTAGTTACTACTACTACTCCTGCTGCTATACTACTGTCTAATTCGTCAGTTTCAATTGCCCAGCGATTCTGACCAAACGGGTGGGGCTACAACTTTCATATTTACATGGACATTAAGGTAATAGTGATGTAGTTCCCTTTGAAAGAAAAAGTTGAAAAAGTTTGCTGGAAGGCATACAATCAACAAGTAACTATAGTTTCTTGACAATGATCGCCCACATTGTTAACAACAAAACATGTCTTTGGGTCACTAGATATTTTACATTCTATTGTTAATTGTTAATTTCATAGCAATTAAATTGACTTTGATAAAATTATATTTTAACAAATAATTTTGCAATGGAACTTTAAAAAGTGGTGGGATCCCACACATAACAAAAACACGTAAAAATACAGCCAAACCTTACACACTCAAAAGAAATGAGATCTAAAAAAAGGGCCAAGCTCATCTACCCTTCCACATTTGCGCATTCTTAATTCATAAACGTACAGTGTCCCGTAACATCATCCTAGAAAAGCTTGGCAAAATAGAATTTGCATGACCATTACGTTTAAATTATTTAGAAAAAAGAATTTGGATGAACTATTATGTGTAAATTAATACTAGTTGCAAATTCTTTTTTGCCAAGCTTTTCTAAGATTTTGTTACGGGACACTGTACGTTTATGAATTAAGAATGCGCAAATGTGGAAGGATAGATGAGCTTGGCCCTTTTTTTAGATCTCATTTCTTTTGAGTGTGTAAGGTTTGGCTGTATTTTTACATGCTTTTGTTATGTGTGGGATACTATAATAGTAGCACGCTGTACAAGTATGTAGCACCCATAGATATTAAACAACTATAGTAGGCTAGATCCGCAGTCCTTGGTCCACTTGCGTGTCAATTAGAAGCCTTCTTGAAAAGGAGTGTTGCATGTTTAGTAGATGGGAGCGATTTGTAGCCCAAATATTTTTAAAGATGACCGCCAGTTTGACAGCTGAGCATATTAGCATTTAACACCAAATGATTACTAGATTCCCGTATGCAAAAACTTCTTATTGTTTCTGTTTGTGCACTCCCATGCTGCACAAGCTTAAACCACATCAAATAATCCAGTAAAATACTTTGTTGCATTAAAAAAGCATATTAAATTAAAACGCCAAATCGCCATTTTGAACAGGTTTTGACGTTTCAATTTGCTATACGCCAGCGCCTGTGCGGAGGTATTAGAGACTGCTGATCTAGCCTATAATATAGGTGTTTAATATCTATGGTAGCACCACTCAATAAATGTAAACAATTCTGTTATGTATGCGCTCCATGATTCGCTATCAAGGCCTGAAACAAGATGGCGCCTGACCTTGGCTTTGGCCTAGAGCGAGCCGCGTAGATCGTCGACACAGCCGCTGACCTTGAAGACCGTGTAGCAGGTAGATCGAGTGTTCGCACACGCCAAGATGCTAGACAGTGTTGCACGCACCGCAGCTGTTCCGAATACTTCTAGACTAACCGAATACTAGGCATGAGTTGTTATGTAAAGCACACATCATAGTAAATAATGAAATAGCCTTTAATAGACATTTGGATGAGCGAAGCGAAGACTTCAATTTCACTGACCCCCCAAAAATTTAGCTCCAGTGTTTTTTTTTTTTTTGTATTTTTGTCTGTTTGTTCGCTCTCTACCGGGCAAACGGCATATCCGATCTTGATGAAAATTGAGGGGACCTTCGAAATCTCTGAACTTAGAGCTGTATTGTTTTTGGGTACAATAAAAGAAATATTTCTCATGAATATCGTACTTTTACGATTTTCTTTCGATTTTTTTGTGCGATGTTTTCGTGCCATTTGGGCCAATTTTGACCAAACGGGTGGGGCTTCAACGTTCATATTATACATGGACATTAAGGTTATGGTGATGAAGTACCTTTTGAAAGAAAAAGTTGAAAAAGTTGCCAGAATCCATAGAAATAAAGGTTTTAATATAAGTTTTTTAAGGTAAGTAATAACAAATTGACAAGTTTCAATAGAAACTTGACAACAATCACCTACAATGCGTAGGCAGCAAAACAAAGCACTTGCAAAAGTAAAGATATCCCACGCAAACTAGAAACTTAAAAAAGCTCATCCATCAACGCGGCGGGACTTTAGCTTTTTCCTAATTATTGACAATGACCAAACTGCATGATATCAACAAATAATTGGAATTTTCAATTTATTACCACCAATAAACATTTCAATGAAATGATATTATCACCTGATTGGAAATGTTATCAAGTGGCACATCAATATTCAATTTACATTTTCTAATAGGAATTGATCAAAACATTAGATTTATATCATTGCAATTGAATGTTTTCTGGGGAAGACCGATTTACTATAATATAAATGTAGAACCATTTATTTTAGTTATTATTTTATTTTAACTCATAAGAATGTGATATATAGGTTGTTTTATAATTTATTAAAAATGGTTACTATAATGAATATTACTAAAACACATAATTTACTAACTTACGGACCACGGTAAATGAATTAAAAACATACATTTAAGTAATTAGTGTATACCCGCATTCACAAAAGAACTTTTAAAAATACAGTCAAACTTAAGACCTACACACTCAACAGTTGATATCTATCTATAAAAAAGACTGCAACTTTATGTAAGGAACCCTTCTACTACCCACGCAATGGTAATATATTATCTGAGCTTTGCGCACTCTGCATCCTTGCAAAGTTAGGCAATATGTGGATGACGGTGTTTACCTTCTCACACTCGCGTTGAATGACCCGGCACCTCCACCATTAAGAGGGCCGCTAAAGCTGGCCGGAGACGAGTTTAGGAGCTCAGGTTTCAGGCTTTTCTGGGTAAAGTTAATAGCATGGGTAACATATTTCACACTCGCGTTGAATGACCCGGCACCTCCACCATTAAGAGGGGCCGCTAAAAGCTGGCGCGGAGACGAGTTTAAGAGCTCAGGTTTCAGGCTTTGCTGGGTAAAGTTAATAGCATCGGTAACATATTTCACACGAACGTTAATAATGAATCAATCTATGAGATCCTGTGCGCGCAGTCCTAAACTAAATCATCGGGTTTGAGTAGTAAGTTGAAGTAATAAGGCCACCCTAAGGAATTTTATTTGATCAAATTTAAGTGGGAAGAGGTAGAGGCTCAAAAATTTCAGGAAATAATATCCAAGGCATTGGTTATACAATAAACTAAACAACATATTTTAGTAATTAGGATATTGTCTAAAAGTAATTAAAATATAATATTGTGTAAAGTGGCCTTATTAAAAGCACGTGTTGATAATAAGGCCATTTTATATTTTATATGTTTATAATGATATAAAATCCATTTCCAACTTATTTGTAGCTTTGTTATTATTGCCTATGGTATTTGACATATGTTATTTACTTTGGGCATGTTGTCAGTGCCATCATATACTCAACAGGAAGTAAATTTAGAGATTCATGAAAAAAAAATTATAATTTAAAAATTTAAGAATAATTTTATTAAGACAATTTTTCTGACTACTCTTGACAACAACGGGCATAAAATTAGGCCTAGGGTTTACTCCAACAATGAGCTTTCAAGTAAGTCGACAGTAATATTGATCTTCATTGTGAGGTTATGTCAGTGGCCTTTTTACCAAAACAGCACGTTTGTGATAATCCTAGTCATATTTCAATTCAAAATGTATTTAATCGAAAAAAACTTCTATCATATTAATATCTATCACTATTCATGTCCGTAAAAAGATTTTTTTCTTACCTTCCGTTTCTTATAAAACACCGCCTGAGAAACGCGGATGACAAACAAACAGCTGTCAAAACTGTTCTACCGGCCGTAATTGCATGTAGTTTTCACCGTTGTGGTCAGATGGAGTAGCTATACAATCTATAAGTGGAATCATCAAAAAATATTCACTAGCAACGAAGATACAGGCGAGTGGCCTTATAAGTCGGGTGTCCTTATTACTCCGACCTACCCAAAATTCGTGAAATCTCCGTAATTTACTCAATTTTTGTGAACTTCGGGCATTTATTCCAAGTGTACAGATTTTTACAACAAAAATTTTTTATACTGGACATCAACAATAAAATCAATGTTAACGCGCAGGTTAATTTGGTTTTATCCTAAGATAAACGGTTTGGTGGGAATTTCCTTTTAAAATCCATGTCCACGTATCTTTTGTAATTTTTTAGGGCTAATTATTGGCTACCAAGGGTGGATATCAATAATGTAAAGGTACTCTATAACATTTATGCACAATTTGGTAATGGTATATCCAACCGTTCAGCTGCATATGTCAACACCTGAGCGCGCGCATTTGAGTTGGGCCAAGCTTCAGCGCCCGCTTCAAAATTTGAATTTATAGATAATTTTTATTTTTGTATTTATATACTGCATCAAGGGCTTGCGCATTGACATTTCCAGAAACTCCTAGCCTCGTTCTATTTATTTTTTATCTTTGTTATTTAATGAAAATTTATTCAATATCGACATCGGAAATATCCTCACATCTCGCTATACTTGCCTGGCTAGCTCCAGCTGAAAGTCGTGTTGCTTCGTGTAGCTTGGACTCCGACCCGACCTCGGACTGTGTAACACGTGCTGTGCTGGCTGACGTTGCGAATATTTGAAATAGCTAACCAAATAAGAACGAACAGTGGTCACTTAGCCTGGGTGTTTGCTGCGTAGTCCAGGGGCAAGGCTGAGCATTACGTCGACCATCGTCGTAATATGAGAGATAACAAAATACAACAGGTTATTGGAATAGTTTCTTTGTGAGATCACCCCGAATAATATTTATTGTTTGTTCATCGGTTGAAGTCCAAATTTAAAATAGACCTATGATTAGTAATACATCAAAGAAAATAACTTCAATTGTTGAATACTTGGGTTTATAACCAAAATAAATCGCAGTTCCAGCTTGGGCATCGTCACGTGTTTCCCACTCTCCGTTCATGATTCCTCTCGCGGACAATGCCAGAATCAACAAGGCTGATTCGGAACAACATTGGAATCTATTGTGTGTCTCGTTGATAGGACGGCTACTAAGTCACCGTTTACACATTTCTAAGCCAAGAACTGATGGACTGGAATCCACATCAGAAGTTAAAAACTTCTGCCTTAAGCGGGAATCGACCCTGGACCTTCTGCATAGAAAGCATTCGTTGGTCCACAAGACCAACGAACGCGAACCATACAACCTATAAAAATTGATTATGTGCCTTGTTGCTAGGACGGCTCCTAAGTCATATAATTTATAAACACATTTCGAGGCAAAGAATGGATGAACTTATTATTACGTGCCAACCATCAATCAAGTGTGCGGTGGTGCGGGGCGGCGAGGTCATAGTGATTCTCCGCGAGGGACGCGTATTTCTGAGAAGGCGCTCGCCGTTTTGAACACCGAATTACCTGTAATGACCAAACAAACTGTAGTAAAAGCAGAAGGTAATCTAGCTCTTCAGACAAGAAAAAGCATCCATCAACAGGGCTGTAAAATAGCGTTCATGAAACCAGAAAAAGCACAACACTTTCATCGACTATTCTAACGCCTTTAAAATACCTACCCGTTGAAATGCAAGGTCTGCTTGATCTCTGCTCTAGCGGAGGTTCGTCTAACTCACAAACCTTGTAGGTTCGGCGGTACGACGACTCTCCGCTTGCTTGGAGAATCAGAAAGACCTTGTTGAAATGTTCATACTCAAGCAGGCAGTTGAACAAAAACAAGAGCCCTTTGATTTGGTGACAGTTTATTGACAACTCTACATTCTACAATATTGTTATAATAATATATTATTTACATTCCGCTGTGCCTTTTGAATTGGGGAGAAGGATGAGCCTTTCCCCCGACGAAACAAACAATAGACTGAGAGGATGCCTAGGACACCGCACGACGAATCAAACCATCATCCCACCTGCCAGCATTCAGTCACTACCGCAGGAGGCTCTACTGAACATCTTCTCCTACGTAAGTCTTGCCCAGCTCTGCAATGTTGTACCGCGAGTGTGCAGACAGTGGGAGCGTCTTCACTGGGATCCTCAGCTCTACGGGATTCTCGAAGGTGACACCACCTTCGAAGATATCTTCGCGTGTCTAGAAGGTCCACCATGTGTCCTCTTTACATCCCCCTACTTCAATCAAGAGCACTTAACTACACTCCTCAAGAAGTGTGCCCAAATTCACAATGATAAAACCCTTTCTAACAAAAATGTAGATGAATTTGATCGTGTGTTTTACAAAGAGTTTATAGTTTTTCTAGCCCATGTGAGAAAAGTTCAGTTTTTGTTCGGTACGCCTTGTAACATTAGTTGTTCAATTTTTCATCTCTTACGATCCTGCGTACAACTCCAGGAGCTCACAATCAGTGGGTATTACCGCGTAACTAGTGCAGAGCTTCAGGAAATCTGCGCCCAGGTTGGCGGAACTCTGCGTGTCCTACGCGTAGATTGTAAAGACTGGAGTTTAGAAGGAGTTAACGCTATCGGCAGCTGTCAACATCTAAAAGAGTTGGCCATACTTGGGGCTCGTGACATCTCCAAGGAATGTCTCCAGGCTATTGGCCACATTTCAACTCTTAGAACTCTCCAGTTTGATGATTGTTTTCGATATCCAGTTAATTCATTGTCTCTAATGTTAATCAGTACTTCGTTAAGACATTTGACCTCACTTAGTCTAACCAACTGCCGCTACAATGATATCGTGCTTGTAGCCATTGGGTGGAATCTAAAGAACTTAACCAAATTATCTCTAAATGGCAGAAGAACCATCGTGAACTTCTTAGTTCCTATACGTACAGATTCTTTGCTCTCCTATGGGGTGTTAAACAGTATCATAACTAGATGCAACAAACTAAAAGTCCTCGAGATCGTCTGTTCTGGTCAGAACCCCACTGCGGAGAGCCTCCTGAAGATTCCCAAGTATTTGCCGGGACTGGAGGAACTTCGTGTGGTCTGCCCGGGACTTCCCGAGCTTGAGTGGAAGACGGCCATCAAGAGAGAGATGCCTCGTCTCATTATCTGGACGTAAGAATCCCAGACCTTCCATGAAGTCGGCGAGGGCAAGTCGCAACATGGAAATGTGTTGATAACTGATATTTATAAGCGAGAAGTGACCTAGTTGATTTGATAAATAAATTTATATTCTAACACTAGACATTTAGGCCTAGGCCAAGTTGATTTGTTCTCATTTCTGACAGTCTGTACTTTCGACCCCAGTACGATTTAATTTAACCATTGACGTAATCGAACGATAAGTCGGACATGGCGACAGTTATGATGATCCGGACCTGACGTTACCGTCCGTCTATTTTGGGGAATGGAATGGTCCCAACCTCTTCCCTGGTAGTTACCTGGGTACCTGGTGCGAACACCTGCAACTAAACAACTGCTGTGTGCTAAAGTTGTGTATGGCTCGTTGGTCTTGTGGTTTGCCTACCTGCTTCCATTGCAGAAGGTTTAGGGTTCGATTCCCGCTAATGTCAGAAGTTTTTTAACTTCTGATTTGGACTTTCATCAAGTCCATCAGTTCTTTCTTGTTTTAAGAGTTTGTAAACGGTAACTTTGGAGCCGTCCTAGCAACGAGGCACATAATAAATGTAAAGTTGTTCTGAATCGGCCTTGTTGATTCTGGCGTTGATCCGCGTGTGTTCGCATTGTCCATACCACTGATTGCTATATTTCCTATTAAAAATATCGATCTTTGGTTGGTTATCGTTCACTCGTTAATTGCGTCGGGGCCTACAGGGCTGGCATTGGTCGCTTTGGTTTACTGTCCCCCACTGAAAATCAGTTGTGTGACTGAGTGGGTAGACTCTAAATACGGATTTATTTATTTGTTTTATTTAGTTGTGTCGGTGCTGGTATCTTTTAAAATTCTTGAAGTTTGAAATTGAATAGACATTTTGACTTCCATTCTGATCAAAGGCCCTCGTTGTGCACGTCTTCAACTGAAAGCAAACCGGTTCCTCGTCAGCACTGCGATTCTATAGATTATGTCGCTATGCCATGGCAACACTGAACACTCCACCATAACAATAAAACAACTAAATTGCAATGAAGGACAAGCAGAGTGTGGCACTCATTACATTTAGCTCAGAGTATGGCTCTGGTAATCGTAAAAGGCGAGGAAAGGGATAAAGTCATCTCGCAAACATCAGCTGGTAAATCCGAGCTCTGGCGGTCGTCGTAGGGTAAGTCTCCCCCCTTCCCTTGACGACCTCCTTGACGACGTCGAGAAATAACCATCGCTCATACCTGCGATAGGTATAATGTCATTACAAATAATGTTAGGTTGGTCAGTTCAAATGCAGCAGAATCTTTGCAGTACTGTTCCAATCTATTCAGATCTATGGACCAACAATCCAGAAGTTGTTGATTATGATGACGAGTTGTGTGGCTTTAAAGTCTCCATTGATGCACTAAGGCTATTCGAGACGATGAGTGGTGATAGATGACGATGAAGGACGATTACAAAACCCATGCATTATGCGGGATTCGAACCCACGTCCTCTTTGAGCGCTGAACGCTTCGCACCAGCGCCCTAATCGTGTGTTACTGCGGACTGCTCGGTAGCTTATAGGGGTCAAGCACCCAACCGGATATCGGGAGACCCGGGTTCGATACCCAGCTGAGATGATTTTGTAATTTCTGGACGAGCAATTACCTAGGGGAATGTTCCCGATCAATGAAGGCGAAAAACCCCGCTTATGTTTCGTGATATGACGCATGCGCAGATGCCTCCATGACGTCACCGCACTAAGAGCTCTGCGATCACTCCAGACAAGACCAGTGTCAATAAAAGGCAATTACTTGAAGAGTGTGGAAACCGCGTGGTCACCTCCCAAGGTCATTGCCAAGACTGGTTTAATATTTCGCGTCATTTCGCGCAAATATTAGCTCGCTGTTATCTAAGAAAACTTTTACACTGCAGTGTCGAGTAAGTTACTTGAAAAAACGAACTTAGTTAAAAAAAAATTAACTAGTTCAAATTAAGTTACTTTCTCAAAAACATAACATGTATATAAGATAATGAAATGTGTAAAGTTATACTACCAATGTTACTCTTTTTAATATTCCAGAGGAAATGTATAATGTAAGATGTAAAGTGAGTAAATGATATATTTTCCACACAAAACGAAAGGCACGTATTGAACAGATGCCATGGACCGAAGTAACAAATCAAAAATTTATGTTTTAAAGTCAAAAGACAGAAATCTCATCACTGCCTCCTAGTATGAACAAATGGAAATAAATAGCAAACATTTTCGAAAATACGTGTAGGCCCAACATTCCGCCCACCTTGAACATACAATTTAACATAACACAATAACAATGAAGTTAGAAAGAACAAAAGGTAAAGGAGTTAATTCCCATCAAAGGGTAAGCAGGATAGCTTAACAATAGGTCGTTGCAGAACTCCACTCGATGTCTTCACAGTGGCGGACCTCACCAAACCGTCAGAACCAGGGTGAGTATTCAAAGACTCGGCCAAGTTTCCACTGAAGAGGAGGAAGCCTCTCGTCTTTGATGAGCACTATAACTCCAGGCTGGATATTGGCTTGCGTAGACCACCACTTGGGTCGTTGTTGAAGTCGAGAAAGGTACTCCGAGGACCAACGACGCCAGAAGTGCTGAGCTGTCTGTTGGAACAGCTTCCACCTTGAGAGTTGGTTAACCTGAAGGGACATCAAGTCAGGTTCGGGAACGGCTAACAGGAAGTCACCAGTTAGGAAATGGCCGGGTGTTAGAACTGATAGATCATTGGGATCGTTGGAAGTGGCAGTCAAGGACGGGAATTGAGGCAGGCTTCAACTTGTGACAGGATGGTGCACATCTCTTCAAAGTTCTACGGAGATGGTATTTCATCGACTTGACTCCTGCTTCCCAAAGTCCTCCTTGGTGAGGAGCTGCAGGTGGATTAAAATGCCAAGTGATACTTGATCTGCGAGATGTCCTCCCACTGCCCCTTGATGATCTTTAGTCTTAATGAGCTCGAGGAACTCTCGAAGTTCCCGAGCGGCTCCCACAAAATTAGTTTCCGCAATCGCTGTACATATCGAGCGGCTTGCCACGACGAGAGACAAATCGTTTTAAAGCTGCTATAAAAGCAGGTGTTGAAAGGTCGCTTACTAGCTCCAGTGGATAGCCTTTGTGGAGAAGCAAATGAAAAGGGCGACATACCCCTTGTAATTTATTCGGCTTCTACCCTTCGTATTCCGCAGAAGGAACGGGCCGGCGTAGTCCACACCACAATGTAGAAAAGGACGAGCCGGACTTACTAGTGCTGCTGGAAGTTCGTTGCAGTGCGTTGCGTAACATTGCGTTGCTTTGCGTAACGTTGCGTTGCGTGGCGTAGCATTGCGTAGCTTTGCGTAGCGTCGCGTTGCGTTGCGTAGCGTAGCGTTGCGTTGTGTAGCGTTGCGTAGCGTAGCGTTGCGTAGCGTTGCGTAGCTTTGCGTAGCGTTGCGTTATTCTTCAATTTGCAATGACTCGCATGCATCTACACAGTTCCAAACGAGGAATGGAGACCTGTCGTATCGGTGACACCTTTGTTTTACCAGCCACTAGTTGAACCATGACAGTACCATCTGAGTACATAGTGCGCAGGTAGACTACAGCAGCATATGCAGCTTCAGAGGCATCACAGAAGCATACCAGTTCTGACTTTGTTGGCTGGGTGCTTGAATGCATCGATTAATTCTGGTGTCTTGTATGAGGGGAAGATCTTCGCATATTGTCTCCACGCATTGTAGATGTTTTCTGGAAGCTCATCGTCCCATCCAACGTCTAATCTCCACAATGATTGAAACAATAGCTTGGCATTAATGGTCACTGGTGAAAGCCATCCCAGGGGATCAAACACCTTGGCAAGGTCAGATAGTAACTTGCGTTTGGTGATAACACTCTGGCTAGGGGGTTGGTTTTACAGTAAATGAGAACTGATCAGCTGCTGGATGCCACTGAAGTCCCAACGTTTTTACCGATTTATCTTCATCGATGATCAAAGGCATGTTAAGTTTCTCGCATTGGTTCTGGAACGGCTTCGATAACTTCTTGGGTATTCGATAACCATTTGCGGAGCTCGAAACCACCCTTGTTCGTTAGTTGAATAAGTTCATTCTGAAGCTGACGAGCCTCGTCAATGGTATCAGCACCCGTCATCAAGTCGTCGACGTAGAAGTCCCTTATCACAACAGGTGCTGCCTTTGGAAATAACCTTTCTTCATCCCTTGCCAGTTGTTGAAGGCATTTCGTGGCAAGATAAGAAGAACAACCTTCACCATAAGTAACTGTTAACAGTCTGAAGTCTTGTATTGGTTCACCTGGCTTCGTTCTCCACACTATTCTTTGATAATCGACGTGTGAGTGATCAACCCGAATTTGTCGATACATTTTGGCAATATCGGCTACTAGAGGAACGATGTATTTTCGGAACCGAATCAGTATATGAACGATATCGTCTTGCAGCTTAGGTCCAACCATTAGTTTGTCATTCAAGGATGCACCCGAAGAAGACTTCGCTGAAGCGTCAAATACAACCCTCAACTTTGTGGTTGTACTGCTCTCCTTCATGACTGGATGGTGAGGAATGTAATACACTTCACTCAAGGGCTTGGTTAGTTGACTTTGAGGAACAAGCTCCATGTGACCCAGTGACAAGTATTCAGACATGAACTCATCATATTGCTGCCTTTTATCAGGTTGGTATTTCAACCGACGCTCCAGGGAAGCGAGTCGATGGACCGCCTGATTGCGGGATAGCCCAAGCCTCGGGCTGTCTTTCCGAAATGGAAGTTCAACTATAAATCTACCAGAATCGTCTCTCCGGTGAGACTTTTCAAAATGCTTTTCACACAGCTTCTCTTCTGGAGTCAGTAAGTTTGCAGTAGGTATTTCTTCTAATTCCCAGAATCTACGCAAAGTATTGTCCATGTCACACTGAACATGCAGTGTTGCTATTGGTGACTTAGGACCAGGTGCATTAATGGGACCCGAAAGTACCCATCCAAGTGCTGTTTCCAGTGCTATGGGTGAACCAATGTTTCCTGAACAACGACCAGAGCGCAAAATCAATGGGTAAACATCTGCTCCGAGAAGAACATCGATACTTCCTGGAATGTTGAATGATGGGTCCTGCTTAACTTAAGCCATTAAGATGTGACCAATTTTCCTCAATATTGACTTGATTTCTCGGAAGAGTTCCTGTAACCTTGGGCAGAACTAAAGCCTCGACGGCAAAGGACTCTTCATTATTGAATGTTGAAGTAAAATTCAATTGTATGACGCCACGACACTTGCCTACGCTAGTGGAGGCCAAACCTGAGACACACTTGAGTCGACTGTGCTCGCAATCCAAGCTTTTGAACACAGTTTTCTGTAACAAAACTAGCCTCAGATGCTGAATCCAACAACGCTCGTAATGGTCTGCTTGCACCATGTATATCCCGCACATTGATTATGGCTGTTGAAAGCAACACCATTGACGAAATCGATTCCGTTGAGAAATGGGAGGAGACGGCAGTAGACTCCGTAGACATGACCTCATCTTGTTGGTCCCCTGAGACTGTTTCATTGAAATGCAGCAATGTGTGGTGCAGTTTTTGGCACATGCGGCAACTACCGGAAGTACAGTCTCTAGCAGTATGTTTTGCCCGTAAACAATTGAAACATAATGATTTGCTCTTTACAAATGAATGACGGTCGTGTATGTTGTCGTTAAGAAAGTGACGACACTTGTGAAGGAAATGACTTCCTGCGCACTTGACGCATGATGGAATCCCCTGTTGCTGAGACACACTGAGATGTGAAGTCGTCTGCTTCAGGTACGTTGACTTTGTACTACTGGGTGAAGGACCCTTGTGATTAAGGGTGGACCTACCCGCAGCAGCGAGTGCTCGAGCACGGTGCTCAATGAAGTCAGTTAACTGTTTGTAAGTTTGTCGGCTCCTTAGTTGTGAGTGACAGCTCCATTGACGCCGAGATTCACTGTCCATCTTACCAGCGGTGTGGAACACAAGCACAGCGTCCCAGTGTTCGACAGGTTGACCAAAAGAACTGCCAAGGACCTGGTACATTCCAAAGTTGTGTCTAACAACTTGCGTAATGCAACAGCTGACTCCTGTTGTAGGACAGACTGGGAGAACATACGCATTAGAACTCTGTCTACGATTTCCCGCGTATTTTGGTATCGTGACGTCAACAATTCCCACGCTTCGCTGTAATTAGCGCTGGTCACAGGAATAGACTGGATTAATGCAGCAGTCTCACCTTGTAGGGAACACTTTAGATATTGCAGTTTCTCAGCTCCAGTCAATTGACTGTTGTTGTGTACTGCCGCCTCGAGAGATCTCTGAATGATAGCCAACACTGTAGGCTGCCATCAAACGTCGGCAGCTGAAGCTTAGGTAACCTTACTTCACTGGGTCTAGGCCTAGCTTCGGTGGACGTGGTTGTCACAGCGCCGACGTGATCGGTTCCTAGGTCCAATAATCTAATCCTAATGGCCACCAACCTTTCAAAAACGTCGTTATTATCAGTCCATACTGCTCGAATTCGGCATCATCTTCCGACGCAGCACTGACGGCGTGCAGTAGGCTGTCGCTTTCTGTAGAAAAATGATGCACTCGTTCTTTATGTACCTTGATTGATGATATTGATAACTCACCGGTCTGCACGTTTGTTGATGGTGTTTTCATGACGAGTCACATTACACTTGAGAACACGTTTCCTTGCTAGGAGTTGATCCATTGCAGCAGAGGAAAAATGGCGTAAACCCGCTTCACAAACTTCACTTTAACTCACACTTTTTCCCCGTGGGCGTTAACAATTACCAAATAATCCGGATAAAACGATATCATCCGGCTTTCCGGAGGACCAATAATGTTGTTAATATTCCAGAGGAAATGAATAATGTAAGATGTAAAGTGAGTAAATGATATATTTTCCACACAAAACGAAAGGCACGTATTGAACAGATGCCATGGAACCGAAGTAACAAATCAAAAATTTATGTTTTAAAGTCAAAGACAGAAATCTCATTACTGCCTCCTAGTATGAACAAATGGAAATAAATAGCAAACATTTTCGAAAATACGTGTAGGCCAAACAGTTACTCTTTTTGGATTTAGATTTTCCCGAGTTCATTTTATGGGATTATTTGGCCGACTTAAAAACTTGTTTTTACGGAAAGAAATCTAGACGTATTTGGATGAGCGAAGCGAAGACTTCAATTTCACTGACCCCTCAAAAAATTTAGCTCCAACGTTTTTTTTTTTATTATTATTTTTCAAACGGCATATCCGATTTTGATGAAAATTGAAGGGGATCTTCGAAATCTCTGAACTTAGACCTGTATTGTTTTTGGGTACAATCGAAGAAATATTTCTCATAAATAACGTACTTTACGATTTTTTTCGATTCTTAGTGCGATGTTTTCGTGACATTTGGGCCGATTCTGACCAAACGGGTGGAGCTACAACGTTCATATTTTACATGTACATTAAGGTAATTGTGATGTTATACCTTTTGAAAAGAAAAGTTAAAAAGTTAGCCAGAATTTATAGAAATAAAGGTTTTCATATACGTTTTTTGAGGTTTATAATAACAATTAACAAGTAACAATAGAAACTTGACAACAATCACCTACAATGCGTTCAAAAAACACTTGCAAATGTAAAGAGATCACACGCAAACTAAAAACTTACAAAAAAGCTCATCCATCAACGCGACTAAAAAAAGCGTTCGCGAAGCGGCCTGTAGTAGTACAGTATTATACTCTAGATTATGTGGTAAAAAAAATTTTAGTGAAGGGGTAATAGCCCCGTTACAGCAGGCTCTATGGTCGTTCGCCCACTTGAGAACAAGCATGGGATGGGCCCTCTACAAGGAAGGTAGCTCCCAGCTTGAACAGGATCTGATGTCTTGACGTCACAACTACTAGAGCCTCGCTTAGTATTTTGACATCGTAGTAACAAAGATTTAGTAAATACGCTGACGTACGTAGGTAAAACTCAACCCATGCAGTGATTTAGTGTCCTTACATGGCTCACCTCAGGAGCGTAGTCAGGATTTTGATTCCAGGGCTCCCCCCGAATTTCAGGGCAACAATGCAAACAGTTACATTTTATACAAGGTTTTAGAGAGCTTTTTAAGATAATTGGATGAGCGAAGTGAAGACTTCAATTTCACTAACCCCCCAAAAAATAAGCTCGGGTGTTTTTTTTCTGTTTGTTTGTTCTCTTCTCTTCTGTTTGTTTGTTTTCTACCGGGCAAACGGCTTATGCGATCTTGATGAAAATTGGAGGGGAATTCGAAATCTCTGAACTTAGACCTGCCACGTTTTCGGGAACAATCGAAGAAATGTTTTAAATATCGTTCTTTTACGATTTTTTTTCGATTTTTAGTGCGACATTTTCGTGACATTTGGACCGATTCTGACCATACAGGAGGGGCTACAACGTTCATATGTCAAATGAACATTAAGGTAATGGTGATGTATTGCTTTCTGGAAAAAAAAGTAGAAAAAGTTAGCTAGAATCCATAGAAATAAAGGTTTCAATATGAGTTTTTTGAGGTGTATAATAACAAAATTTATCAAGTAACAATAGAAACTTGACAACAATCACCTACAATGCATTCAAAAAGAACTTGCAAAAGTAAAGAGATCCCAAGAAAACTAAACTAGGAAAACGCTAAAGTCCCGTCGCGTTGTTGAGCGAGCACCGGTACGTGCAACACGACCCGAGTACGACATTCCCATAATGTTACACACCAATAAGTCTTTAAGGTCTTGACCGATTTAGCTGAAAATTTGTAAAATAGGAGAGAATGGATAAAATCCACCGCCATCTAGAGGACCTTGACATCATTTCTTTGGGAAAAATATTTTAACTCTTGATTACTTCTAGGTGGCAGTGCATAGTGACCAGAATTCTCGTGCGACTTTTCGTTGCCATGGTAACATTACTTTTGTTAAAATGTAATTTCTATCTACACTACTTATCGGATCAAAATAAAATTAGCATATTCGTGACCGGACGGACATTCTAAATGATTTGGCTACCTCAGATTTTGTCGCCGTTTAGTTTTTTTTTAAACTTTAGATTAACTTAAATGTAACTTTATAACTTTTTGAACGATTTTGCCACAAAACTAATGGCATTCAATTGGGAACGAAGCTTGCGGATGGTAAAAATTTCAACTCGATCCGAGCCTCCGTTCGACCGCTATCATGATCCAAAAAAGCTGCGCGACTTTCCGTTGCCATGGTAACGGTACTTTGTTATAATGTAATTTCCATCTACACTACTTATCGGATCAAAATAAAATTAACATATTCGTGACCGGACGGACATTCTAAATGATTTGGCCACCTCAGATTTTGTCGCCGTTTAGTTTGAAAAAAAAACTTTCGATTAACTTTAATGTAACTTTTTAACTTTTTGAACGATTTTGCCACAAAACTATACAGCAACCCGCATAAGTGGTATGTACATGTGTGCAAAATTTCAGGTCGATCAGAGAAACGGTGCGACCTGTACCGAAGCAGTAACAGAAAAAAATAAAAAATAAACAAACAAACAAACAAACAAACAAAAACAGACATTCGAGCCATAAGAGTCAAGTGGAGACGCTCGCTACGCTCGCTCAAAAACTTATTGAAAAAAGCTCAACCATCAACGCGACTAAACAAAGCGTTCGCGAAGCGGCCTAGTTTATAAAAATGTAAAGAGCCACATAGTACTGTCAATATACAAAATCTTGCCTAATATAGGGCCTACCTATGTATGCCACATAGTGCTCTTTAGTATTACTAGGCCGCTTCGCGAACGCTTTTAAACCTTTTTGTAAGTTTTTAGTCTGCGTAGGTCCACTTTCCTTTGCAAGTGCATTTTTAATGCATTGTAGGCGATTGTTGTCAAGTTTCTATTGTTACTTGTTAATTGTTATTATAAACTTAAAAAAAAAATATTAAAACCTTAATCCTATGGATTCTGGCTAACTTTTTAAATTTTGTCTTTCAAAAAGCAATACATCACCATTACTTTAATGTCCATGTAAAATATGAGCGTTGTAGACCCACCCGTTTGGTAAGAATCGGCCCAAATGTCATGAAAATATCGCACTAAAAATCGAAAAAAAAATCGTAAAAGTACGATATTCATGAGATATATTTCTTCGATTGTACCCAAAAACGTGGCAGGTCTAAGTTCAGAGATTTCGAAGGTCCCCTCCAATTTTTATCAAGATCGCATATGCCGTGTGCCCGGTAGAGTGCGAACAAACAGACAGAAAATAAAAACAAAAAAAAACATTGGAGCTAAATTTTTTGAGGGGTCAGGGAAATTGAAGTCTTCGCTACGCTCATCCAATTACTATGACGACGTAAATTTTGTTTTTGAATTATTAGACGAGTGAAGCGAAGACTTCAATTTCACCGACCCCCAAAAAAATTTAGCTCGTTTTTTTTGTTGCTTTTTTTTGTGTGTTTTTTTGTCTGTTTGTTTGCACTCTACCGGGCAAACGGCATATGCGATCTTTATGAAAATTGGAGGGGACCTTCGAAATCTCTAAATTTAGACCTGCCACGTTTTTGGGTACAATCGAAGAAATATTTCTCATGAATATTGTACTTTTACATACATACACGATAAAAACACGATTTTTTTCGATTTTTAGTGTGATATTTTCGTGATATTTGGAAAACGGCTACTCCGATATTGATGAAATTTTATGGGAACGTTTAAAACCACTGAAATTATATATGTTATTATTTTAGAAACATTTGAAAAAATATTTCTTATAGAAATCGTACTTTAACGATTTTTTCCCCGGTTTTTAATACGATATTTTCGTGATATTTGGGCCGATTCTGACCAAGCTGGTGGGGCTACAACGTTCATATTTTACTTTGACATAAAGATTATCGTGATGTAGTGCCTCTTGAAAGAAAAAGTTGGTCAAAATTCATATAAATAAAGGTTTTAATATAAGCCTTTTACAGGTGTATAATTAACAAGGAATATCAAGTAACTATAGAAAAAGTAATAAGATTCCACTTAAAAACGTAATCATTGGACATAAATATTCCAAATAAGCTCATCTATCAACGCGACTGGAAAAAGCGTTTGCGAAGCGGCCTAGTTAGTTTAATTTTCACAAATTAATGCAATATCTGGTCACATACCTTGTAAATAAGTTCGCACAAAATGACAACATTTTAAGAAAAGTTCCTTGTTATAAAAGAATCGCTGTTTTAAAAAAAAATTTAAAATGTAACTAAAAACCAACTTATTTCCAGGAACGCGTTTCTAGGAACGTATTCCTACCAAATTATGTATATTTTTTCAATGATAAATATTTAATTACGTCTAAACAGTATTCAATGTTTTATTGAAACATTTGAAAAATAAATGCTAATCTTAAATGAATCTGCGGCTGTCTCATTTAAAACCATGACTAGCACTATAATTTCAAAATACACAATTTTTTTTTAAAATTAATAGAACAAGTTTATTTAACGCTTCAAGATATAGTTGAACACGTCATTCCCAATCTGCAGTTTTATGTCTCAATGAATGCAGCACTTCTGGAATTTACGTTTTTAAGAGTCTGCAATACTAGTTTATTTTTTTCTGTAACTTTTCCTGAAGCCAGTTTTTATCAGATTGTTACCAGCCTTTGCACATTAGGTTATGGTCATGTATATACAGTCTTCCATAGAAGCACATCTATTTTAACAATCATAAAAAGTCTTAATAAATAAAATGGATTTTTAGGATTTTGAATTTTTGTAAAATCATCAAAAATGGTAAATTTCGGATATTTTTTGTGCGAATTGCGCAATAACTTTTAGTAAACTTTCACTATCGGAGAGTGACCATATCCTTGCTTGACAATTCCAAAATTGCACATCGATCAGATGACAACTGGAGCAGGAAAAGTTCCCAAAAACGTTTCAAATACGTATAGTTGACTCTTAACGACGTACTTTCTTGTCGCCTCGTGCGACCCCTGCCCCATCCAAGTGTCGAGAGGTCTCCCTTCAGCACGCAGACATATCCATCAGTTCAGCTTTTAACCTCACAAACAACATCCTACAATAACGAGTTTTCCGTGGGGAACCATTTTTGTTATTTTTATTTTTTATATAATAATGTCGGGTATGTATACCGTGTAAATAAAATAAATAAATAAATTGATATTTAGAGTCTACTCACTCAGTCACATAACTGATTTTCAGTGGGGGACATTAACTGTTGAGCCGACCAAGCCAACCCTGCAGGCGTCGACCCCATCGACGAGCGAACAATAACCAACAAGAGACCGGCATATTTATGTAGGAAACACTGATCACACCCGCAGACAACACCAGAATCAACAAGGCTGGTTCGGAACAACGTTAGAATTTATTATGTGCCTCGTTGCAAGGACGGCTCCAAAGTCACCGTGTATACATTCTTAAGCCTATATATCAAATGGACTTGAGTCCACATGAGAAACTAATGACTTCTGCCTACAGCAGGAATCGGTTCCCGGTCTTTCTGCATTGGAAGCAGAGCCTCTAACCACACGAGAACGAGCACCACCGCATATCGAGTGAACTAGGTACACAAATCAATTGTTCTAGTTCAATGGTTGAAATGTGTAATAACTTCATGCTATATTTTAATACATAGAAATGTAATACTTGGAAGTGGCACTGTTATTATAATAAAATTTAATAAAATAAATTAGTTCTACATTCTCTTAAATGTAATACCATCGCAGCTAGGCAAGTCGCTAGGCGCGGTACGGGCGGTCTAGCCTTGACTCGAGGGGGGGGGGAGACATGAGTCGTACGTAAGGGGGAATGGCCAGTCTTGCAAAACTCTCACCCTTCTCGGTTAAAGCTCAAAATGGTAGGACCCCCTAATCGCCAAGTGAGTTATTCCTTTACGAAAACAAAAATGAGAAATTTCATATAGATTAGTCAGTGATATAATTGGCTATAAAATGAAAATCGCAGGGGAGTGTGACTGCCCCCCCCCCCTGTATGACTAATCGGGAGGTCTCTTCTACGATGCATGCCATTAGCTGGTAGTCCTGACTGACAAGCCTGACTGACAGCCAAGCTCTCCTTCAAAAGTCTTTGGCTGGGAATGTTGTGAGATATAGAATTTGAGCCAATCTTTTCATTCTTTCTCCCTAGTTTTGCATTGAACAGAAGTAAGATCATTTCGCCTGTTGACGAGCGCCAAGCCAACCATTTTCGTGGTAAAAAAAGGAAAATTTTAAACTCAAATTTATAAAAAAAAATACTTGGCCATTGCCTTTTTAAAGTTCTCATATTGAACCAAATTCAATGGCCAAGTAATTTGTTATGATTTTGAGTTTAAAATTTTTACTTTTTTTACCACGAAAATGGTTGGCTTGGCGCTCGTCAACAAGCGAAATGATCTTACTTCTTTTCAATGCGAAAAGATAAGATGGAATTTAGGTATAAATAGAAAATAAGAGTTGGCTCCTTTTTTTTTACAAATTTTGTATTTGTGGATTCATTGTGATATCAAGCTTCTGTAAAAGAATTCAAGAAAAAATTCATGTAATTCATCATGCCATAGAGACTTTGATAAATTTTTGTAGATAAATGGCTTGCTGTGCCGTGTCTCAATTTCATGGAATTGGTGTTTGGTGTGGGTAAACTATGAATGGTTGAAATGTATTTGGATGGATAGGCGTGATAAATTAACATTTCTTTTATATGGTGCTGATTTTGTTTTCTTATATCAATTTTTTTTGTCTATGCAATTTCTGCTTATTTGTTTCATTAAGCTATAGTATAAAAGAAAATTTCAAAGAAAGAGAGAAATTTCAAATGAATTTTCCATCTAAATTGCTCGGATGTAGGTTAGACGGAGTTTGATTCACTTCTCTAAATTTTTGTAAATTAATCGGTGGCTGCATAGCTCAGTTTGTAAGGAGCATAGCCCGACGTAGGTCATGCAAATTCATGCTGATACTCATAGGTGCCGTTTGGTGAATACTGAAATCGAGGTAAAAATAATGATAACTACTGGGGATGGGTTTGAAAAAATGTAGGTTTAGGAAATGAGAAGTATGGCGATTGAGTTAAAACACATTAACCATGAATTTTTTAATAACTAATTTGAATAAAATTCAATTTTGGGTTATGAGGGCTATGAATTTTCAATCTACGAATGATTTGGGGTGTTGGGGGTGGAATATCGCTTGCCTCTCGGCGGATTTTCCCTTAAGGCCCGATCCCTTAGGCCCGTTCCCTTAAGACCCGTTTCCCTTAAAAGACCCGTTCCCTTAAGACCCGTTCCCACAAGGCCCGTTCCCGCAAGGCCCGCAACCGTTTCCCTGCCTAAGAATTAGTGGTTAGCCTCCCTATTATTATTTAATTGCAATTTAATCGCATTTTAATTATATTTACATAGGTGTAATCAAACTGCAGTTGTAGGTAAACAAATAAAGTTGCAGGAATCTAGTAAATGCACAACTATTGCCGATGTACCAGGTAACAATATATTTTATTATCATGAAAAGTCTACCATTAACCATTACAATAGTATCAATTTAATTTAGGCTTAAATTTATTGCATTCATAAATATATCATAAACATAGGTAATGCACTATCAACAGCGTAATGGTTTACCACAATTTACATCTATATAATTATTTATGTGGTGTGTCTGTATCTTAAACGTATTCGTATTGCTAACTTGGTTCCAATTATTTATGAAAATGAGTGATTAATTTTTAATTATTCATAAATCAACGACATATGGGGTAAGTATATTTCACTGATGTAATTTTTTGTGCACTGATGTTGTTTGAGGTATGCTTATTAGTTATTACCCAAATACAGTATCTACCTATAAAACATGTCGGGAAATCGCTTAAATTTGCATTCTATATGTTAATAAACTATTTATGCTTTGAATCACACAAAAGAAAACATCAAAAGCTGAAATAAATTTTTTTTAAAACATAAACATTTGGAGCTTTTTTTTAATCAAAAACGGAACGGGAACGGGAACGGGCCTTACGGGAACGGGTCTTACGGGAACAGGCCTTACGGGAACGGGCTTTAAGGGAACGGGCCTTAAGGGATATACACCCTTGTGTAACATGGTCTTTATCAACAGGTAGAAAATGTGGGCTTTAAGGGGGAAAAAAGGTATCGGGCCTTACGGGAACGGGCCTTGAGGGAAGCCACCCATGGACCACATATCAGGTCATATACCGAGTTTCAAGGTTGTAAATATTTCAGGGCGGCGTGTGCAGATAGCTGAAAACCCCCCAACTCGGATAGGAGTAAACAGGGTCGAGTTAGTCATCGCCTTCTAGCAGTCGCGTGCGCTTGGCTGCGGACGAATGAACGTTGCCCTAGATGTTTTTATGGTTCCTCGAAGCCAAATAAATGTTCACAAATTTTCTTGTCTTACACGATTACAGTATACATATAACACTGTTGTAGACCAAGGCGTTTATATCCACAATATGACTTGCCAAAATCTATTTTTCATTCGAAAAAACGACAAAGTCCCAAATATAAACAAAACTTTGAAAATTCACAGCCGCCGTTCCGGCAGGAATGGACGGACCGATGGTTTTATGTGCCCCCGAAGAATAGATTTCAAAATTTCTTTATCTTCAAATGACCTCCTTCTAAGTTTAAAGGATTAACCCAAATTTTGTCTTTTTCTTAAAAAGACAAATTCCCCAATTTAAACAAAATTTTTTAAGCCCCAAATTCAGAATGAGGAACATGGTTTCACTCTGTTTACAGAAAACTGATTGGATTTACAAGTTTTTTGTTTCTTTCATATTTTGGATTTAGTTTCCCCAAATTTTTTTTCCTTTTCTCTGTTCTGTTCTTTTAACTTAATAATATAATTTTTTTCTAAGTTTTCCTGCTCTATTGGGATTGCTGGATTACTTTGTTTTAAAATTTTTTAGTTTTTTTTTCCTAATTTTTTGGGGTTTAAAAGGGGTTTTCTTCAATGATTTTTTCTTCCTGTTTACATAGGTTGCAAATTTTAAAGCTAAAATAAAATGTCATTTTTCCTCAGCCCACATGATGGTTCGCCTATTTCCTTGTCATTGTTGTTAAATGGTATGTTGGTTACGGCGGGGCCAGGGGCACCACAAGGAATTGGTACAACGTAAAATAACTCAGACCCTTAAAAACCCCCCTGTAAGGGCCCACTTTATATTCCTCGCCCCTACTTGTTTGTTATGGTCATGTGGTGTGACGGCGAGCCAGGGACACAACAAGGGTCCCTGGTACCACGTGACAGTGACCTCATGACCTTGACCTCTGCCTCGTGTAACCGGAGACCACTTTATATTCTCGTCCTACTTGTTTGTTATGGTCATGTGTGTGACGGCGACCAGGGACACAACAGGGTACCTGGTTCCGTGAGAGTGACTCCATGACCTTTGACTCTGCTCGTGAAACCCGGAGACCCGCTTATGCCTGTCCTACTTGTGTTATAGTCATGTGGTTGACCGAGCCAGGACACCAATGTACCTGGACACGTGAGAGTGACCCCATTACTCTTGACCTCTGCCTCGTGTAACCAGAGACCAGCTTATATTTCCTCGTCCTACTTGTTTGTATGGTCAGTGGTGACGGCGAGCCAGGGACACAAAAAGGTACTGGTACACGTGGAGAGTGACCCTCCATGGACCTTGACCTCTGCCTCGTGTAACCGGAGACCCAGCTTTATATTCCTCGTCCTACTTGTTTGTTATGGTCCGACAGTAAGGTACCGGGTTCGAATCCCGTCCAGACCTGCTGAGGTCCCTCATTCGTCAGTGCAAATGCAAGGCATTGAGTCATCGGACATTCCTTTCCCAACTACCCTAAACCATAATAACCTAGTTAAGTCACCAGAAGAAAGAGAACGTTCTTTATTTTAATTGCGCTAGTCCACTAGACAGACTTTAGTGTTGGCTCGAGCGCTAAGCGCACGACTCTGATTCAGGATGTCCCGGATTCGAATCTCGTCGAGGCCGGAAATCCTGACTGAAGTTTTTTCCGAGGTTTTCCCGAATGCCAGGGATCGAGTCCTCTTAAACAATAATATTTAATTAATACTTTTGGATGTCTATAGATATTGACGTATAGACTGTTAGAACCACATTAATCGGGGCTTTCAGTATTCTCTACAATATTCTTTTCACACTGATTGTTATAGTTCCTATTTAAAAAAATAATGATATTTGGTTGGTTATCCGTCACTCGTCGATTGCGTCGGGGCCTACATGGCTGGCTTGGTCGCTTTGGTTTACTGTCTCCCACTGAAAATCAGTTATATGACTGAGTGGGTAGACTCTAAATACGAATTTATTTATTTTATTTATTCTAATGGCCTTCTAAGAACATTTAAGTAGCACATGCAATAGTTTTAATTATTCAATGATGCCAACAATTTCTTCAAGTTTGTTTTGGACTTTTTTCTTTAGCCAAAGATATTATGTCTTTGAGTTCGTTTATTGGGTAGGGCGCATAAATTAGATTGTATAATATATTTACGTTGTTAGTTCCTGAGAAATTCTTTAGATAAGAGATCTATGTGGGATTTTACTCCTTTGATATTTGATAGTAGTTATTGATCGATTACCTAACGAAAGTGTATGTTTATCCAACGCATCCGATGTTCACTCAGAGAGCTGATTTCATGTCCACTTCGCCAGTTCCTATGACTTCATGTTTGTATGATGCTGTTTGTTATAATGAAGTCATGAATTGTTTTTGCTCTGAAGGTCGGGTCTGAAATGTGATTCACCCGCTTGGTATAGCTTCACAGTACATACATCAGTTTCACCCTCTGTTTGGAACGCATTGCCTCGCTTTCTCAAATGCATCTCGTGCATGTTACCTGAAATAACAATGAACACATAATCCAAATAAATAAATGTGTATTTCGAGTCAGAACTATACACTCATTCGCAACTGATCTGACTGGCTAACTGATGATTAGCAACAAATTTGATTGATGATTCGCGACTGATCTGTTTGAAGGGATATCGAAGGGAAGGCTGAAAGTAGTTCACAATCTGAACATTCGCCTATACACGAATGCCTTGAGAAATCGATAATTATAGTTATTCGATAAATACCAAACATCCTACCAACCAATCAATCAATTTGGAGTTGGGCACGAATTGTTTTGTCCTGTCAGCTGGATACTGACCACGGATTGATTGCATGATTGATTGATTGATATATGCATGCTCGTATCATATTAACGTGTACAATTCAATGGATAGAGTTAATTGTTCTAGTGTAAGATCATAGAATTACTTATCCCCACACTCGATCTTCGTCTTCACCCAACTCATTTTTTAGCTCCTCGTTTTCTTCTTCTTCTCTCTCTCTCTTTCTTTCTCTCACTTGCTCCACTTCACCGTTTCTAATTTGCGAATGTTGTTGTTTATGTTGATGGAATTTTAAATCTCATTCCTTACTGTCAGTTCGTCGACTTTAAAACAGCATGGGTCTCTTCTAGAAGAAAAATATCCCGTCTATTGGTAGCCGACATATAAGTAGGTGTAATGGATGGAAAGTGCCCTTGAATAATAAAATATCCTTGCTAATCTAGCTGTCGGTAGCCTATTCTGCTAGATGTGGAGTCGCGGCTATCGCGCCATCACCTTTTTTATAGCCGGCGTTATTTTTTAAACCTCACAAAAAGTCTGGGTAGGTATCTCTAATTAGTGACCACCTTAGACGGAGGATTGTGACCAATCCGGTGCCCTGCCCACTTGGGAAGTGCGTCTTAGGATATTCCGAGATTGAGAATGTCAAATAAATTGCAAAAGTTGTAGTTTCTAACTATTAAATTTAGCAAATAGATCTATAATTATTTCATTAGTTTTACTTGCCCATGAGCAAGAATGCAGGGCATGTGTGGCCCTCTGTAGCCTGACACAGTGATTACAGAGTTACAAGTTCATATATACATACAACAAAATACATCTAGAGAACATGACATTTGACGAGGAAAAGGCAAAAGAGGGTAAGGGTACTTGAAGCGGCTCGTGGACGCGAAACGAGGTCATCCCTTCCGCCTGCGTGAAGACGTTGCACGTAAGCCCCTGCGAGGGTGTCGAGTCGAGAGCTGATATTGCCGACGCCGGTTTGTTAGTTATACTACACGTCTTCATCCCGCGTCATCGGAGGAAGCCGCGCGATGCGACAGAGGATTCTTCGCTCCAAGGAGAAGTACTTTACAAAATTTGCAAATAAAAAAAATTACCACACTTGCAAATGGACATAATATGAAATCACACAATGGGATATTTTTATTACTAACAAAAGCAAAGCAGCAGTTTCGCATTCTTAAGACTGTTGGATCCAGTACTATTTATAACTCCATGGTTGGATAACTCTAGCAAAGTAGGATTTGACGCAGAATGCAGATGACAGTCTAGATCACTTGGAAGCTCTATCGTTTGTATGTTAAATAAGAATCTGTGAATTGCGCGATTAGAGCACATTTTTTCAATGGTGCTCACTCTTTTTAGTAACATACCGTAAATATGCCACCAAACCGATAATTTGTTTTCATTTTCCAAGCTTGCTTAGGGGGAAAATATTTGAAATGTTAAAATGGGCTCTAATATCGACATTGCAATCATCCCTAGTTTACAACATCCCAAAAATAAATTTTTGAGGTGAAAATTGGAGGTTTTTTGGTTTATTTCGATTAAGGACGCGTCAACCGTTAGGTCATAATGCACCACTCTAGTCTAAGGGGGTGGGGAGGAGGGGCCCATGCTGGTCAGAACCAGCCACGGGTAAGGGGAGGAAAGGGGGGTTTCTCACGTCGCGGTCGTCATCGTCTTTGTCATCGTTCGTAGTGTCATTGTCATCGTCGCCGGAAGGTCGTCAAGGGAAGGGGGCAAGGTCCCCGAACACGATTGCCAGAGCTCGCCTCTAGTTTCGGGGAGTAAGATACTCCGCTCTTACTAGCTGATGTTGCGAGGTAGACTTTTTCCAGACTGTTTGTGAAATTAGCTGGGTTTGCCCATCAAGTGATTTTTTAAATAGGCATTTAACATTGTAAAAACAGTTGGCCCGAATTCACAATCGAATGCCAATATATAACGAGATATTTTGGAATTGGGACAATAATTATTGTGAAAGGAATGTGTGTTGAAGGAACTTTTTAAATGAAGAAATTTCATTTTTTGGTTTATTTGGATTAAGGACGCGTCAACCGTTAGGTCATAATGCACCACTCTAGTCTAAGGGGGTGGGGAGGAGGGGCCCATGCTGGTCAGAACCAGCCACGGGTAAGGGGAGGAAGGGGGGTTTCTCACGTCGCGGTCGTCATCGTCTTTGTCATCGTTCGTAGTGTCATTGTCATCGTCGCCGGAAGGTCGTCAAGGGAAGGGGGCACGGTCCCCGACGACGATTGCCAGAGCTCGCCTCTAGTTTCGGGGTGTAACATACTCCGCTCTCACTAGCTGATGTTTGCGAGGTGGACTTTTTCTCTTGAATCGCCTTTTACGATTAGCAGAGCCATGCTCTGGGCCAATTCTACCCCGGGCCCAGACGGGGGAAAGAAGTTTCATTTTCCCGCAACTTTTTAGAAAACTTGATCCCTTTTTTGTGTACGAACTTTTAGGTGGTCAAGTTCATATTTTAGGAACTTTTTCAATAAGTTCCTTAAAACTTTCCAGTTACAATTAAGTTGTCTTTTTTGTATTTTGTTTTGTTTTGTCTTTTCAGTATTGTGCAAGCAAATAAACTTGCTGTTGTGTATCATTTCTAATTTTCATATCATAATATTATGTATCATCACGATTCATGACCCTACCGCTAGCCGTTCTCTAAGATAGCCGTGTGCTTGCCTTGCACGTCAGTGGCTCTGCAGTCGCATAATACACATTGCAAAATAGAAAATAAAAGGGAACTTTTCAATGGAACTTTAGTTCCTTTAAATTCCTTTTAAATTATTGATGAACTGAATCTTTTAACAGTTTCTTTTCAAAAGGAACTTCCCAAAGTATGGACAGATGGACCTCTGCATTTCAAAGATCAACTCACATGTTTTTGACCTACAAACACCTAGAAATGAAGTTACTAATAAATATAACAGGCATTCTGTGTCGAAATGTGATGCTTATGCCAATTAACACCATAACAAATAATAATTGTCATCGTAAGAAGAGAAAGGCCATCTTGATATCTAACACTTTCTTGCCAAGGTCAGATCCTGCGAACGCTGATAGAGTTGGCTCACGCGTGGGAAGTTTCGCCGCGATCCGTCGAGAACGGCAATCCTGACTGAAGGTTTTTTCAGAGATTTTCCTCAGATAAAATGCGAAAGCAAGGGATTAAGTCCTCATAAATAGCCCTCGGACATCCCTTCACAATTGTCCTATCCGCAATATACCTAGTAAGTGAAGAGGGTCACGCGCGGTAATTCTGATGTGTATACCCTAGAGCGGGCATCCTATAAAAAAACGCGATTCCTGACTATAACACAACAGTTACGAGACCGTGGACCGGTATCACACGTCAGTATAATCTTAGTTTAGCACAAGTTAGTGCTACCGCAAAACCGAGGCATGAGAAACTGGAGCATATTTTATTGTGACTTGGACTATAACACAACAGTTACGAGACCGTGGACCGGTATCACACGTCAGTATAATCTTAGTTTAGCACAAGTTGTGGTACCTCAGAACCGAGGCATGAGTATCTGGGCATATTTTATTGTGACTTGGACTGGTTTATGTTACATCGATTCTCCGTCTACTAAACTAGGCCGCTTCGCGAACGCTTTTTTTGTCGCGTTGATGAATGAGCTTTTTGTTTTTTAGTTTGCGTGGGATCTCTTTACTTTTGCAAGTGCTTTTTGAACGCATTGCAGGTGATTGTTGTCAAGTTTCTATTGTCAGGCCCTACTTGTTAATTGTTATTTTATACCTCAAAAACTTATTAAAACCTTTATTTATATGGATTCTGGGTAACTTTTCCAACTTTTTCTTTCAAAGGGTACTTCATTACCATAACCTTAAGTCCATGTAAAATATGAAAGTTATGGCCCCACCCGTTTGGTCAAAATGGCCCAAATGTCACTAAAATATCGCACTAAAAATCGAAAGCAATCGTAATTTACGATATTCATGAGAAATATTTCTTCGATTATACCAAAAAAACGTGGCAAGTCTAAGTTAAGAGATTTCGAAGGTCACCTCTAATTTTCATCAAGATCGCATATGCCGTTTGCCCGGTAGAGAGCGACCAAACAGACAACCAAAACAAAAAAAACAAACAAAAAAAAACACCCGAGCTAATTTTTTGGGGGGTCAGTGAAATTGAAGTCTTCGCTTCGCTCATCCAACAAACTTTTTTCCTAAGTTTTAAAACTAGCAAGCTTCGCAAACGCTTTTTTTAGTCGCGATGATGGATAAGCATTTTTGTAAGTTTTTAGTTTGCGTGGGATCTCTTTACTTTTGCAAGTGCTTTTTGAACGCATTGTAGGTGATTGTTGTCAAATTTCTATCGTTACTTGTTAATTGTTATTATATACAAAAAAAACTCACATTAAAACATTTATTCTATGGATTCTGGCTAACTTTTCTAACTTTTTCTTTCAAAAGGCAATACATCACCATTACCTCAATGTCCATGTCAAATATGAACGTTGTAGCCCCACCCGTTTGGTCAGAATCGGCTTAAATGTCACGAAAATATCGCACTTAAAATCGAAAAAAATCGTAAAAGTACAAAAGTCATGAGAAATATTTCTTCGATTGTACCCAAAAACGTGCCAGGTCTAAGATCAGAGATTTCAAAGGTCACCTCCAATTTTCATCAAGATCGCATATGCCGTTTGCCCGGTAGAGAGCGAACAAACAGACAAAAAAAACGAGCTAATTTTTTTTGGGGGAGTCAGTGAAATTGAAGTCTTCGGTTCGCTCATCCAATAACTAGGAAAACGCTAAAGTCCCGTCGCGTTGTTGAGCGAGCACTGGTACGTGCAACAACGACCCAAGTACGACATTCCCATAATGTTACATACCAATAAGTCTTTAAGGTCTTGACCGATTTAGCTGAAAATTTGGTAAATAGGAGAGAATGTTGTACTTATTGACCCTGCAAAATTTCATTACGATCGGAACATTTTTATTTTTTTATTTCTTTATTTTATTTTTTATGACCAACGAACGGATTTTGTTCAAAAACTACACAGCAACCCGCCTTGGTGGTATGTAAATTGTGTGAAAAATTTCAGGGCGATCAGAGAAACGGTGCGACCTGTATCGAAGCAGTAACAGAAAAAAAAAACAGACATTCGAGCCATAAGAGTCAAGTGGAGTCGCTACGCTCGCTCAATAAATCGATTGTTTGCTTACAGCTTTCCTCAGGGCTGTGAGTTCACCAATTTATTTCCCCAAAATATGCATAAAACAGTATCTAGGTGCCCGCAGCCAAGCCGCGGTGCGCTACACACTCTGGCACCTTATACAGCAAGCAGAGCTGGGGTAATTTCGAGGTGTCACCCCGCCGTCATTAAACGTGATGTGAACTGACTAGGCCGCTTCGCGAACGCTTCTTCCAGTCGCGTTAATGGATGAGCTATTTTTGGTTAAATTTCTGTCGAATGATTACGTTTTTAAGTGGAATCTCATTACTTTTTCTATAGTTACTTGATATTCCTTGTTAATTATACACCTGTAAAAGGCTAATATTAAAACCTTTATTTCTATGAATTTTGACCAACTTTATCAACTTTTTCTTTCAAAAGGCACTATACATCACCATAATCTTTGTCTATGTAAAATATGAACGTTGAAGCCCCACCCGCTTGGTCAGAATCGGCCCAAATATCACGAAAATATCGTATTAAAAACCGGGGAAAAAATCGTAAAAGTACGATTTCTATAAGAAATATTTTTTCAAATGTCTCTAAAATCATCTTCTTTTTCTATCTTCTATATATATATATATATATATTAATGAACTAGGTTTTTCGGTTATAATGCCACGTTTATTCACATTAGGCCAACGTTTCGATGAAATTTCACTCATCTTCTTCAGGGCCAATACAAATTAATATATAAAAAACGAAAACTACATTACATTGATAAATTCAGAACAAAACTGGGAAAACAAAATACAACAAAATATAAACAATAGAAATCACTGCACATATGGCAAATTAAAACAACTCAAAGAATCACTGCAAAGCTTGACGTTGCAAAGAAAGAAGAAAGTCACTACATGTCATTCATATTGCTTTTCGTCATGGATCTTGTCACTCTGACTGTCGATGTATTTACTTGCAACATATCATCTGCAGGAACTAACTGGGGCGTTGGTTGTTGGTCCATTGGTTTCACAGCCAGCCTATGTGGCTGTACATGTATCCCTGAAATTGCAGGTTTCCACGTTACAGATAAACGTTGGCTATCTTGCTGTTTATTTAGACTGTGAGATCGTTTATTAATCTCAATGGCTTCTGAATTTATCAATGTAATGTAGTTTTCGTTTTTTATATATTAATTTGTATTGGCCCTGAAGAAGATGAGTGAAATTTCATCGAAACGTTGGCCTAATGTGAATAAACGTGGCATTATAACCGAAAAACCTAGTTCATTAATTCATATCGGCCACGAAAATATCCAAAAACATATATATATATATATATATATATATATGTTAGTTTAGGCTTTCGCAGTACATGATATGAAAATATATGTTTTTGAGGTAAAACTGCGTGTGATGAATTATAATAAAATAATATTTTATTACCGACGTTTCACTAGGGTTTCACCTAGCTTTATCAAGGTTATAAAACAAAAACAAAATGGAATAACAAAGTACAAGATGACAATAATTAAAACACAGCCATCTAGGAAAACAGATCAAGATGACTAGACAGAGAGTTGAGAGAGAGCCTCCAGATGTTAGCGGTGTATGTTATCTTCTACTTCTTGTCACGGGACCTTCCCGGAGTTGGTCTAATGGACGAGTTTCATTCTCAGATGGTGGTGGAGCATCAGCCTGCAATAGTCTAGTACTATAGTGCATTCCACAGCGAGCTGAGAGTGCCTCAGGCTACGAAAGCCGGTTCCTTTCCCCAGCCGATGTTGGACATCCCCTAGAGTAGCTCGTAAATGTTGAATGGGGGGTGGTAAGGTTCTGAGATGTGGTGTTCAGTGGAAGGGGGGAGGCAATAAAATATATAATTTAAAATGTGGTGCGTTCTTGACCTGCATTAATGGTATTCCTAAATTACCATATCATTTCGTAAAACTATCGTTTAATAATATATTTCTGAAAATGCATGTTGTAGCAGTCCGTGTATAACTTTTATAGTTGTTTTATAGTGGCATGTACGCTTTAGCGCAAGTCTGCATATGGCTCGCGGAGTAGTGGCAAATGACCTATCGATATCGAATATTCTGCTCTATGAGTATTTCTCGGTGCTATTCTCGCAACTGATTTTCAGTGGGGTCAGGTCTTTTAATTTAAAGAGGAACGAATGAATTTTAATTTGTTTCTGGACAGTCACCATTGTTAATACATAAGTAATACAAAATACAAATCATTGTAGATTGTGTCGTCTAACAATAATATAAAAATAAAGATAAAAGTATACAGTAACAACACAACATGTAGATAAAAAACACAGCTACAGATATACCGATCCTGTATACATATTGATACATAAATACATGTCAAAGCGTTTTTAATGTTAAGCCCTGTCGGCACCACCGACACCAACCCACGATATTTTGCATCGGAAGCAGAGAAATTAAACATAAATTCATATGAAAGCAAGCCACTGTCAGGGTGGTCATGATGTTCACAACTTACGTTTGTATGATAGGCTTTTTAGCTCCGTGAATTAAATAAAGAACTTTTATCGTCTATGCTTCCAGTTTATAGTAACTTGCTTGATAATGGAAATATAACATGCACAAGAGGAAGACAATAACGAAGCAAATATAGGCGCATCGGCGGATAAAGGGCGGTCATGAATACGGGTCAATCTCAGTATTGTGACGGGTTTGTTACGTTGGTTTATTCATGTTTCCTATGACGATTGTTCCGGTTTAAATCCCGGTACAGGCTGTGTTTTCTTTTACTTCTTTCGATTTGGTATAAAAACAATAATAATATGTTGCTGGTTACTATTTTCCACAATAGAAAAGGAACCGTCCAAATAATGACAAGATGGTGACAAAACATTTTGTTCGCAATCTATCATGTTTTGACCACGTTTCTCCCAAGATACCTCCCCCCCCCCCCCCCACACACACTCACACATTCAATGCAAATTATAACCAATGTTACCGTGGCAAAAGTTTTTTGATAATATAACCATAAGATTGTTGGTATCTGTTTGTGAATTCCGTCTTTTACTGATAAACATCAGTTATAAATAATAAAATATGTCATTATTGAGTCAATGACGAAATAAAAAGGTATTTTACGCGGGATTCGAACGCACGTGCGTTGGTGTAAAATATACGTAAATGTTATTTTTTCTTTCTTCCTTTCTTTTTTTTCGGGTTGTTTCGTAGCGGCGGTAGTGATATCTTTTTTTTATAAGTAAATGTGTTCCACTTGTTGTAGAATATGGTATGATATGAATATGAATTTAATTCTTTTTAATTTTAATTTAAATATTTTATTAGTTGTGGATGTGGCTCTGAGTTGGAAGGGTAAAATCGTTGTCAGACCTCAATAAACTTTATGATAGAAAAGGTAGTTTACAACATGGCCATTGAAGGAAGGAAGGATCGGCGAACAGACAACAATAACACAAGGACTCGAACTAGCTGAAACCCCTATTAAGACGACACAAAGAAAGTTGGGGCTAACCAAACTGTTCTGCATTTGGAAGCAACGCCAAAACATCTACTCTCAGTTGATCATAAAATGGACTATATGTCCACTTCTCGTTATACGAACACCCTGGAGAACTGGATGATATTCATTAATATTTGGTGGCGGAGCATCGTCCTGCAGCGGTCTAAGATGGGCATGTCTACTTCTGGTCACAGGACCTTCCAGGAGTAGGCCTTCTGGGCGAGTTTCATTTCGAGTAGGTGATGGATCATCATCCTCCCATGGTCTTAATTTAACTAGTCTAGTTGATATGATTGGTTTCCAAGCCTTGGGTAATCTCTGGCTGTCATCCCTCTTGTTGAGATTTTGTGGACGCCTCTCAATGTCCACAGCCTCCCTAATGATCCGTGGGTAAACATGTTGGGTAAACATGTCTAGTCATCTAGATCTGTTTTCCTAGATGGCTGTGTTTTAATTATTGTCATCTTGTACTTTGTTATTCCATTTTGTTTTTGTTTTATAACCTTGATAAAGCTAGGTGAAACCCTAGTGAAACGTCGGTAATAAAATATTATTATATTATAATTTATCACACGCAGTTTTACCTCAAAACATATATATATATATATATATATATATATATATATATATATAATATATATATATATATATATATATTATATATATATATATTATATATACATTATATCCGAGAAAATCTACGTAAAAAAATATATATATATACAAACAAATGTATGCCTGTCTGTTTGTCTGTATGTTTGTCCTTTATGCATTACTACACCATTCATGCGATCTCCATGAAACTTGGCACATATATGTATTTTTTCACGGGGAAAAGTTTCTATGCTATCCATTTTGTCGTAACACGTGGTGATCGGTGCCTGCAAAGAGGATACATTCGTTTTAATACATTTCCCACACAACTTCTTGAACAGTCAGCCGGGCCGCCTGGATTGAACGCGCACTTGGTCCGGCGCACGCCCCTCCCCTCCTCCCAGCCAGCTACGACCTTGACTGCGAAGATACATCGCCGGAACTATCTCTCTCGCACTCATTACGCTTATGGGCTAACACACATGCTGGCAACGGCGCTGGACTTTTATACATATTTTAGTCCTGTTACGTAAATATTTTGGTTTTATCATTAAGACTACTATTATTCGGCAGTTTTATAGATATTTGTATGTTTTCATAGGCGTATGACGTTGTCAAGTGGTTAATCTCAGTAATCCATAAATTAATGTTTTTATTCATATTTTGATGGAACCGGAACCGAACCGGAACCGAAAAATTGGGTACTTTACTACCCGGAACCGGAACTGAAACCATAAACTGGAACCGCACATCCCTAATAGACTACACCATTCATCCGATCTCCATTAAACTTGGCACATATATTTATTTTTCACGGGGAAGGTTTCTATGCTTGTAGCACAATTGTCCCCTGCTATCTAATTATGTAAATTCAGAGATTAATCAAGCTGATTAATATGTAATAATATGTTTTAATTAATTATTTCTGGTAATTAATGATGTGAAGAGGCTAATAACTAGCCAAGGTGGTGTGATAGGCCACAAGGATCATATTGGAATGATCAAATGACAATATTATTCTCAGCAATTAGTGATATTTGCATATGGAGCAATGAAGTGAATAACTTTGCCTAAACAGGGCGTAGAGACTTGAGAAGTAACTCAAAACAGGTGCTCGTGCAAGTTAAGTGAAATGACGAGTAGTTGATAACGAAATGTACGAACACTTTAGAGCAATTAACCAAATAGCGAAAAGTACCAGTTTATCATCGGGATTATATATAGGGGCGCCTCAGCGACTGAGATAAGGGAAGAACCATCCAGAAGGAAAAACGTGCCTCAGGGGTTGATGCAGGACTTCGACGCATCAAACGTTCTAGAAGAAAGTGTGACAAATCTAAGAGAAGTCACAGCTGACTCAAAACCAAATGGGTGAAGACTAAAATGCAACCGAGAACCAGTTTGAAAGGGTTGATCTTCTTAGTGACCCGACGGTAGGTGTTTTGAAATCGCGAGAGAGGACCCAAAAACACGGCAGTCATTGGATTCTCACCAAGCAATCACGTCGCGGATCGTCCGGCTAATCTGAGAGTCCACTTATCGGGGGAAGTGAGTGCCAATCACACGGATGTGATTCGATACGAGTTAATTAGGACGAAAGCGTGACATGGTTCCGCTAAGTCAAAAACGTTAATAAATCGCGATAACACGGACATTCTAATCGGCAACATATCGAGACACAAGTGATGGTACCAGAAGGCAACAATACTATGGGCGTGTCCCAAGAGGCAGGAGAGGTCCAGCAAACGTGGCCGACAGAGAAGAGCCCCCCCCCCCCCACAAGTGTTTGATCTTCTAGTTAATTCTAATTAATGTGCAACTTGATGGTGTTACACATTAATTGATAAGTGAATTCCTGATTTTCGTTCCACCTCAAGACGACGATATTCCCACATCGAGTGTCAACGTAAAACACGGACAGTCACGCCTGACAAATTGGATTATTAATGAAAGATGAGTACTAACACTTATGGTAATTGCCGCTAATTGTTTTGGCAAGATTAATTAGAAAGTAATATTTGAGGGGTTTTTATGTTTTTTATTAATTAATTACGAAAGAATACCCACAGGGGTAATTAAGCAACTCAGATCTGAATAGGTAGGTAAAGCCTGTTTAAACAACCTGTGGTAACGTGTGAGTTCTTTATGAACGTGTAATGTGTATCCTTTACATTTTACAATATACCACAACTATCAATGGATATTGATTGACGTTGAATGATTTGAGTAGCTAGCAAAACCACTGATCCTATTCACTAGGCCTGTAAGTTCGTTTAGTTTGATTATTCTACTTTGGACATCTCGTGAGAGACCGACTGACAAGCTGAGGGCAGGGCGCAGTAGAACCAGGTTTGTGTTGATTGATTTATGTTGATTTTGGCTATTGTTGTGATTTTGATTCAAGATTTGCATTTTTAGATAATTAATTGCTCTAATTAATTTATGGTAATTGTTGTATAATTAAGTGGGAAGGAGTAGTAACTTCACATTTGGCGCATCAACGTAGGGGCACGATTAATTACCGTCGACCGAGATTAGAGCTTGTCCAAGATTTTGAAATAGTTGTTGTTTGAATTTTAAATTTTGATCGTTTTATGTTTTTGTGTTTCGTTTGAACTGATGTCTGTCAACATGCCATTCACTATTGGAGATATGGAAGAAGTAGTTGAGCACATGCTGGCGGGAAATGACATGGATTTCAACGAGTCTGGAACCGAACAGGCAGAGGGAGGCGTTATAGCTGAGAAAGTTGGCGCTGCGATAGGAGGGGTATTTGATATTTGATATTTTGATATTTATTGACTTAAAGGTGGGCTACATAGGGCTATAAAGCCCCTTTGACCATAGCCAACCTCTACAACATGTAATACATAAGTATTTTATAATAGATATGTAAGTAATATACTAATCATACTAATTAATTATGCTAATTAAACTATTATTAAACTGCTACTACTACTACTACTACTACTATTTCTACTAAACTAATATTAGATACATACTAATAACTGTGGATACAAAGTCATACAATTGATGTTGAAAATTGATTGACAATAATATAAACGTATACTATAGTAAATTCTGCAAGCAATTATAATGATGATGCTCTATTCCCAATAGCGAGACTAATATATTGTACACATAATATTAATTATTTACTTATACTCCCAGTATACCTAGAAAGCAGTGTATTGTGTATTTGATTTCGGAGAGTTATATTCGACCTGCTAGTATACAATTCAAGTCAAAATTCATTCCATAGCCGACTTGCCGTGATAATGAATGATTTATTACATTTTGTTGTGCGATGCTTTGGTATCTGTAACATGTTTCGCGTGTGCCTGTTTGTGCGGTTATGTATTCTATCCATTCTTGTGAACTTATTATAAATATAGGGGGGAGATTTTGTCTTCATAATTTTCATTGTAAGCATAATTAAGGATAGCATTCGTCGTTCTTTCAGTTTTAGCCATTTTAAATGAATATAAGATGGGGTTATATGTTCATCACGTCTCACATTTAGAATAAATCGAACACAAGCATTTTGCACTCTTTGTATTTTAACGTTAAGTGTCTCCGTTAAATCGTTATAAACTATTGAGGCATAATCAATTATGGGAAATATAAGAGCTTGAATTAATATCTTCCGAATGGATTGGGGAAGGAAAGGACAGTTACGTTTTAGTTGATGCATGCACGAAATGACTTTTTTAGTTGTATTATTAATGTGGGGTGTCCACGACAAGGTTTCATCTACTATAAGACCGAGGTTTTTGACATTTTTCTGGTAAGGTATGACCGTGTTATTTATTGTGACTGGGGGAAGTACAGCTGTGTCTACGTTAGCTAATAGTTTACGTTATCCGACTAGTATCAGTTGAGTTTGTTTGATCGTTGAGCGTTAGGTTATGGTTGACAGCATACTCATTAAGCTTACGTATATCGTGGTTTGCATGGTTGATAGTGCGTTCACCGTCTTTAGGTTGGAAGTGTAAATACATTTGAAAATCGTCTGCGTACATATGATGTTTTGAATAAGTGAAATTTGTATGTATATCATTAACGTAAAGGGAAAAGAATAGAGGTGACTATACTGACCCTTGGGGTACGCCGGATTTATTTACAGTCCACGAGGAGGCGCTTTTCTCAGTGATAACTCGTTGGTTCTTTGTGAGTATGATGAAAACCAGTGAAGAGCTGCATTGGAAATACTAGGTATGATAGTTTGGAGAGCAGCAAGTCATGATTTACGCAGTCGAAGGCTTACTAAAGTCAGTGAAGAGCTGCACAAATATAGGTAGTTATTTCTTCCAAGCAGAAGTCATG